>OZ034977.1:34013051-34293051 GCA_964030785.1 Siderastrea siderea | reverse complement strand
ATTTTAAATCTTCGAAGTAAACCAAAAAAGTCTGAAGGAAACTAAAACTCCGCGATCTGAAAGAAATTCGGCACGTCAATTCTAACCTGAGTAAACACAAATCTGCCGTATGCAAATTTGGTATGATTTGCTTGAATGACATTTTGTAACGCAATGCATGAGCAGTTCTCTAAGTCGTCAAGACAGCAAGCCCCGGGCAGCAAGCTGTGTCGAAAGGCGAATGTGTGGTTGAAATCATATGTCTATGCTATTTCTTCGAGTATCCCTTTTTTGCTGGGAAATTAAACTGGTAAAGATGCAGGGATTCTTGATGACTTCACCCACGCGATGGCATGACCTCCTGCATGTGTAAGTCTGGTCTTGTCTTGCCTGTCAAAGAAGAGTTCGCGCAGTTTGCCGCAATTATAGCTTTTGGACCTTTTTGTTTCTATTTCTTGGATGGAATGAAAAACTGAATTGAGTCAGTTCTGAGTTGAACCCGTATCACTGTATCTGAGACACGCTTAAAAAAATTGTTCATGTTTTGTCATGTGCCGGAGATCATGTTTACCGGGTGTTTATCTTGCAGTCGGAAAGCTGGCGGATATTCCATTTCGTGATGTGAATTTTCTTCGATACTTCGGTTGTTCGAACATTTGCTTCCTTGATTTTTTGATTAGCCTTGTGAAGTTTCGCTTGACTTGGCGAATTGTCGCGCCAACACGCCAACACGACGAAAAATCGCTCGAAAGCTCGGTGATATTTCAAAGAGAATAGAGCGCGAGATTCGCTCTCATTACTTTTGCAATACCTCACACTAACACGAGCACTACAAGTTTCTTCGGCTGGACCCTCACTACTTCTTGCGCCTTCTTGCGGCTTGCGGTAACATTAGTAACTTCTTGCGGCTAGATTTTCAACTTCTTGCGTTTCGAATGTTCTTGCGGGTAAACTGCAAAAACCTAGCACTTTCACTTCTTGCGCGGGCTTGCGTGTTCTTGCGCCACTTCTTGCGCGTGCATTATTTTTGATAGGATTGAATGCGAAAATAGGATTGAATGCGAAATTGACTGTGTTGTCTGATCTAGTTAGTGGCTATGGTGAAATTTTTTTTAGCGCAGGAGTTTTTTTTATTGGGATTGACATTTTGAGGGGTGTAAAAATGTGGGAGTCAGAAGGATTTGTGAATGTCAGGACCATATCACGCTTCTGTGAATGTGATTTGCTATAAAAGTTGCGTTTTGCGTGAGAGGCAGTTTCCCTTGGCGTTTTATGGGGGGGGGGGTGGTTTGCGAAGTGGATTGTAAGGTTTCTGATTGGCTAACTTGTATTTCGCAGCGGACAAAAAGGACAGTTGCGTTTTGCCGGCGTGGGCTAGGAAGAGAAGGAATTGGTACTAGTATGATGATGCAATATTAGTTGATTGCACATCAGTACATGATAGTTCTTGTGAACGGAGAGAAATGAGTGTTTATTTGAGGCGAGAAGTTGATACGAAGGAATCGTCATTAGTAAGGAGTTTTTTTATTAATAAGGCAGGTGTTACGAGTCTTTTTGCATTGAAAGAACGAAAATATCTGAATATTATCGACGGATTTGTGTGGTTTGCGTGTGGTGTTCGCTAAAGGCTACGAGCAGTCTCACTTTCCGTTCAGAGGTAGATAGTGAAGGAAAAGAAAAACAGGCGAGTGAGCGCGAAATCGATTGCGGCTCGACAGGCGCGTTAGCTTTCAAAGACGTGGGCGACTTTCGTCCCCGCTCTCTTGTTTACCCGGTTAGAGGGTTAGCAAACTGGATTTAAACATCACGTCATGAGATATCTTGACGTGCTCCATACTCTGACGATCTGCTCGAGCTCGTGTTTTTTGATTCTACTGCTATGTTCACTGTTTGTATTTAAGGTCTAGGCACAACAGTAAATACTTCGTCGTCCCTGTGTGAGCATTCTCAGTTGTGGACGAATTCATATCGACATTCAACGTTTGAGTGATTTTGCGTTTTTCAGCACAAATAAAGCGATAAGAAAGATAAGCTGAGTCATCAGAGTTTAAACATTACGTCATCCAGTACCGCTATAGTCAAAATATTGTGTCACACAATCACACTTTTCCTCACGCCGGTTCGTAAAAAAAGAGGATCGCGCTAACATTTGTGAAACCTAGGGGTGGGGAGGGTCAGAATGGCCGGTTAAAATGCCCAATGGGCTTTCTTGTTATAGATAGGATTAACTGGACTTCCTATTGTACAATTCAGGGGTAATCGTGCTCGTAATTTCAAATCGTCCCCGCGCTACGCGCTCGGCTGATTTAAAGTAACTCGCCCAATTACTCCCTGAATTGTGCTCCACTGAGTCCAATTACCATTACTAATCAAGAACTCTTTGAAGTGCAATGAAACTCTAACTAAGAGAAAAGATTAACTTAAATTCCTGGAAATAAATGTAAAGAAGATCCTCGCAGTTATTAACGCAACTTATGCAGTTCCGAAAAGAAAGCCTGAAAAAATTAGGCTTGACGGCATTCGAACCCTGACCCAGAGGTGAGGGTTCGAATCCCGGCAAGCCTGATTTTTTCAGGCTTTCTTTTCGCAACTGCATAAGTTGCGTTAATAACTGCGAGGATCTTCTTTACATTTATTTCTTCATTCCGCATTTCAAATATATGAATTTCATATATTCATAATTAAATTCCTGGGTTGCATGTATTCACTAATAGTCACACTGGCTTTTCAACAGGGTCCTAGGCTGGTTTGATGATGACATTTAATAAATCATTACTCAAACAGCAAGCAGTCTCCTGTTTTCCACTTGCACGAAGAAGGCAAACTGGATCCAGTCTTGTATAAACTACAAAATAAAGCGCAAGTGTATAGCAAGCACTGTTTCATTTGGCTCCTCAATCCTCTCTAGGATCAGGGGAGAAAAGGCCACTGCCTGTGCAGTTTTATATTATTACTTACAATTAGTTCACATTTTAATGTTTCAGGATACTTTGATGTGAGATTTTCAATTCTTTTAGGAAACAAAACAAGCCATGGTGCAGTTATACTTTTATAACTTAGAGACATAGACACGGCATTCATGGAAAGCAGTTTAAGGCAGTAATGTTTAGATTAGTATTTTTACTACATAAGATTAATAATAATAATACATAATAATAATAATAATAATAATAATAATAATAATAATAATAACAAACACACAAAAAAAATTGTTTGCAGGAAGATGCAGCCGGAAAAAAATTGTTTGCACAGACAACAACACAGAAAAAAATTTTTTGTCTTGAAAAAATTTTCATCCCCCCCCCTCCCAAAAAATAAAAAGGTCCGTCCCTTAGCTAGTCGCACGTACGAGCAACGTTTATGCCACCCATACAATCTTTTTCCTTGTCGACCTTGTGCCTTTGACGGACCTAGTGATCGAGTGGCATGGGCATTAATTTTAAAACCTACCAAAAGGTGCGAACAATAATTCGTTTTAGTTCGAAATTCACGATTCTGCCCTTTTTATACCTTCAAACTATTTGCCACCTATTTACCATCATTCACTATGGGACATCGCTGCACAGAAGTCATGTTATTTCTCACACTCTAAACTTGAACCATATAACTCCAAACGTAAGTTATGCGCATGTGTACAAAGGATTTGTTCCAATTCTCATCTACCAAAACAAACGAAGCTGACAAATATTTCCTAAATATCAGTCAGATAACCCACGAATTATTTACTAGAACTCGCTTCCGCTCACGTGTAAACTAGGTTTGTGCTGACGATTCGTTTTCTAAGGAAGTCTACCACAAGGAAGCCAGCCATTTCTATTTGATATATAAATATCCAACGTCAAGCAAATGAAATTCGGACACTTTCGTTGTGTCGCTTTAATAGCAGAATTTTCCGTGCGTTCTCATCTGCATTTTTGTTCTGGCCCCGACAACTAGCCTTCGGTAAAATTCGACAGCCATCGGGAATGCCGAACATGGTCCACCCAAAAACCAACCAAAGAACCAACCTTCCCAGAAACTTGAGGCTGCATGCCGACTATGGGGCTATTTTGTAGACAAAATAGCTCAAAAATGACGACAGAGCGACTCTTCAGGTGTTGAATACTAAATTACGAATTAGTCAAAACAAATGCGTCGCCGAAGAAAAACAACCTACATTGAAAAAAACAACACAGACTCAGTCTACAATAGTCACGATTTCCACTTTTCAAATAAAATAGGGTGTCAGTAAAACACCGACTCGGGGTCGGGGTCCATTGTTCTTTTGTTTCGTTTTCGGTTTTATGTTTTGGTTAGGGCAAGACAACAGAAAACGAAACAAAAGAACAATGGGTCCGTGCACGGTTCGGCCAATTCAATTTTTCGTTTTTTTCACTGAAATAGAAAAATCAATTTTTGTTTGTTTTAACTGTTTGATGTTTATTTTAAAATAGCGGAAAAATGTAACATGAATGAAAGCACGAAATTTACACTGGTTTTTATTTATTTTTTTTTTAATTTTAAATTAATTTAAAGTATTGAAAAAAAAAAGGTTATACCAAAAAAGCAACTTTTTGATATTTTTTCATTTTTCTGTTTTTCGACACACCTTGGAGAAATGAAATAATGAGATAACATCAGTTGGTTGCATCATTTTTCCATTTTTCTATTGTCGAGAAAAAATAGAAAAATGAATTCTTTGTTTGGTGTTGTTCTGTCCATTGTTTCATTTTTCTATTTTTCGACTTAAATTAGAAAAACGGAAAAATGGTTTTGATGTCTATCAATTTTTCACTTTTCTATTTTTCGACTTTAATTAGAAAAATGGAAAAATGGTTTTGATGTCTATCAATTTTTCATTTTTCTATTTTTCGACTTTAATAAGAAAAATGGAAAAATAGCTTTGATGTTTATCAATTTTTCATTTTTCTATTTTTCGAGTTAAATTAGAAAAATGGAAAAAATGGCTTTGATTCGTGTCATCCCAAAAAAATGGTGTTTTAAGGTTATCACGTGACCCAAGGCACAGTTTTCCCTCCAAGTTGTAACAGGAGTGTAGTCTCTGTCTCTTGTGAGAAGCCATAGACATTCTTCTTTTCAAACAATTTGTTTTATAAATGGCCGAAAAGAGACTTGTTGTTGGAAAAGAAGATCTGTAAACCAGTAAAATCTCGTCTCGGTTTTCAAGAAAGGAAGGCCATTTGACTTAACGTTGCTGCAAAGCGAGCGGGTGACAACAATTTAGGACTTACCGACAAAACGCCGTAAGAGCTTTATTGGGCTATTAATAGCAGTCTCCCGGCACTAGAACATATTGATCCGATAATGTTTCTTTGTAAAAACTTTTGAAACAGTTATATTTGTAATACTTAACTAATGAGACCAGCATCACCAAATAATCGTGCAGACTTGCTTACTTGTTAGACTTGCTGGGAATCCGCTCTCAAGACACGGAAGAGGCCAGCCGCGGCGTTGGCTTGTAGCCTTATGTTAGTTATTTTATATAACAGTATTAACATAATAAATCTAAAGAAGATCCTCGCAGTTATTAACGCAACTTATGCAGTTACGAAAAGAAAGCCTGAAAAAATCAGGCTTGCCGGGACTCGAACCCTGACCTCTGCGATACCGGTGCAGCGCTCTAACCAATTGAGCTAACAAGCCAACTGGGAGCTGGTCATTAAATTGGTTCGTAATATACCCGGGAAAGATAAAGATGAAATTATGAATATATGAAATTCATATATTTGAACTGCGGAATGAAGAAATAAATCTAAAGAAGATCCTCGCAGTTATTAACGCAACTTATGCAGTTACGAAAAGAAAGCCTGAAAAAATCAGGCTTGCCGGGACTCGAACCCTGACCTCTGCGATACCGGTGCAGCGCTCTAACCAATTGAGCTAACAAGCCAACTGGGAGCTGGTCATTAAATTGGTTCGTAATATACCCGGGAAAGATGAAGATGAAATTATGAATATATGAAATTCATATATTTGAACTGCGGAATGAAGAAATAAATCTAAAGAAGATCCTCGCAGTTATTAACGCAACTTATGCAGTTACGAAAAGAAAGCCTGAAAAAATCAGGCTTGCCGGGACTCGAACCCTGACCTCTGCGATACCGGTGCAGCGCTCTAACCAATTGAGCTAACAAGCCAACTGGGAGCTGGTCATTAAATTGGTTCGTAATATACCCGGGAAAGATGAAGATGAAATTATGAATATATGAAATTCATATATTTGAACTGCGGAATGAAGAAATAAATCTAAAGAAGATCCTCGCAGTTATTAACGCAACTTATGCAGTTACGAAAAGAAAGCCTGAAAAAATCAGGCTTGCCGGGACTCGAACCCTGACCTCTGCGATACCGGTGCAGCGCTCTAACCAATTGAGCTAACAAGCCAACTGGGAGCTGGTCATTAAATTGGTTCGTAATATACCCGGGAAAGATGAAGATGAAATTATGAATATATGAAATTCATATATTTGAACTGCGGAATGAAGAAATAAATCTAAAGAAGATCCTCGCAGTTATTAACGCAACTTATGCAGTTACGAAAAGAAAGCCTGAAAAAATCAGGCTTGCCGGGACTCGAACCCTGACCTCTGCGATACCGGTGCAGCGCTCTAACCAATTGAGCTAACAAGCCAACTGGGAGCTGGTCATTAAATTGGTTCGTAATATACCCGGGAAAGATGAAGATGAAATTATGAATATATGAAATTCATATATTTGAACTGCGGAATGAAGAAATAAATCTAAAGAAGATCCTCGCAGTTATTAACGCAACTTATGCAGTTACGAAAAGAAAGCCTGAAAAAATCAGGCTTGCCGGGACTCGAACCCTGACCTCTGCGATACCGGTGCAGCGCTCTAACCAATTGAGCTAACAAGCCAACTGGGAGCTGGTCATTAAATTGGTTCGTAATATACCCGGGAAAGATGAAGATGAAATTATGAATATATGAAATTCATATATTTGAACTGCGGAATGAAGAAATAAATCTAAAGAAGATCCTCGCAGTTATTAACGCAACTTATGCAGTTACGAAAAGAAAGCCTGAAAAAATCAGGCTTGCCGGGACTCGAACCCTGACCTCTGCGATACCGGTGCAGCGCTCTAACCAATTGAGCTAACAAGCCAACTGGGAGCTGGTCATTAAATTGGTTCGTAATATACCCGGGAAAGATGAAGATGAAATTATGAATATATGAAATTCATATATTTGAACTGCGGAATGAAGAAATAAATCTAAAGAAGATCCTCGCAGTTATTAACGCAACTTATGCAGTTACGAAAAGAAAGCCTGAAAAAATCAGGCTTGCCGGGACTCGAACCCTGACCTCTGCGATACCGGTGCAGCGCTCTAACCAATTGAGCTAACAAGCCAACTGGGAGCTGGTCATTAAATTGGTTCGTAATATACCCGGGAAAGATGAAGATGAAATTATGAATATATGAAATTCATATATTTGAACTGCGGAATGAAGAAATAAATCTAAAGAAGATCCTCGCAGTTATTAACGCAACTTTCCCGGGTATATTACGAACCAATTTAATGACCAGCTCCCAGTTGGCTTGTTAGCTCAATTGGTTAGAGCGCTGCACCGGTATCGCAGAGGTCAGGGTTCGAGTCCCGGCAAGCCTGATTTTTTCAGGCTTTCTTTTCGTAACTGCATAAGTTGCGTTAATAACTGCGAGGATCTTCTTTAGATTTATTTCTTCATTCCGCAGTTCAAATATATGAATTTCATATATTCATAATTTCATCTTCATCTTTCCCGGGTATATTACGAACCAATTTAATGACCAGCTCCCAGTTGGCTTGTTAGCTCAATTGGTTAGAGCGCTGCACCGGTATCGCAGAGGTCAGGGTTCGAGTCCCGGCAAGCCTGATTTTTTCAGGCTTTCTTTTCGTAACTGCATAAGTTGCGTTAATAACTGCGAGGATCTTCTTTAGATTTATTTCTTCATTCCGCAGTTCAAATATATGAATTTCATATATTCATAATTTCAGTATTAACATAATTAAATGTAAAGAAGATCATCGCAGTTATAGACGCAACTTTTGCAGTTGCGAAAAGGAAGCCTGAAAAAAAAATTCAGGCTTGTACGGGATTCGAACCCTTGACCTCTGCGATACCGGTGCAACGCTCTAACCAATTGAGCTAACAAGCCAACTGGGAGCTGGTCATATATTCATTATTTCATTTTCATCCTTCACGGGTTTATAACAAACCGACTAAAAAACCGAGACGAGATTTTACTGGTTTACAGATCTTTTTTTCCAGCAACAAGTCTCTTTTCGGCCATTTATAAAACAAATTGTTTGAAAAGAGGAATGTCCATGGCTTCTCACAAGAGACAGAGACTACACTCCTGTTACAACTTGGAGGGAAAACTGTGCCCTGGGTCACGTGATAACCTTAAAACACCATTTTTTGGGATGACACGAATCAAAGCCATTTTTCCATTTTTCTCATTTAACTCGAAAAATAGAAAAATGAAAAATTGATAAACATCAAAGCTATTTTTCCATTTTTCTAATTTAAGTTGAAAAATAGAAAAATGAAAAATTGATAGACATCCAAAACCATTTTTCCATTTTTCTAATTAAAGTCGAAAAATAGAAAAATGAAAAATTGATAGACATCAAAGCCATTTTTCCATTTTTCTAATTTAAGTCGAAAAATAGAAAAGTGAAAAATTGATAGACATCAAAACCATTTTTCCGTTTTTCTAATTTAAGTCGAAAAATAGAAAAATGAAACAGTGGACAGAACAACACCAAACAAAGAATTCATTTTTCTATTTTTTCTCGAAAATAGAAAAATGGAAAAATGATGCAACCAACTGATGTTATCTCATTGTTTCATTTCTCCAATTTGTGTCGAAAAACAGAAAAATGACAAGATATCAAAAAGTTGCTTTTTTGGTATAACCTTATTTTTTCAATACTTTAATTTAAAATTGAAAAAAAAAAAAAAAACCAGTGTAAATTTCGTGCTTTCATTCATGTTACATTTTTTCGCTATTTTAAAATAAACATCAAACAGTTAAAACACACAAAAATTGATTTTTCTATTTCAGTGAAAAAAAATGAAAAATTGAATTGGCCAAACCGTCCACGGACCACAATGGACCCCGACCCCGAGTCGGTGTTTTACTGAAATCCAATAAAATACACTAGAATTGCTCTAAGAAAAATATTGAAAATTACGCATTAAAGTTCAAAAGGAAATTGAGCTTAATTAAGCCTAAATATCAGATTGCTCACTAATTCACGAAAATTCCTTTAATGAATAAACACAGAAAAAGGGACAAAAAACCCTTCAAAAACATGAAATGTTATTCACATACGAAGCACCTGTTGCCTAGGAAAGCAAACTGCATTCAATTTTCCCCTCGAGTGAAGCTACTCGAAAGCCGGCAAACGGGAACTACAAGGTAATTTCACAGCTGCTATTTTAAACAAGTTTTTAAAACATTTCAAGAAAATTACCCTAATTTACTAAACATGTAATGTCGCTCAATTAAACAATTTTTACAATGTAAATCCACAATCAAATTTACTTTAATAAATGTAAAGAAGATCCTCGCAGTTATTAACGCAACTTATGCAGTTGCGAAAAGAAAGCCTGAAAAAATCAGGCTTGCCGGGATTCGAACCCTGACCTCTGCGATACCGGTGCAGCGCTCTTACCAATTGAGCTAACAAGCCAACTGGGAGCTGGTCATTAAATTGGTTCGTAATATACCCGGGAAAGATGAAGATGAAATTATAAATATATGAAATTCATATATTTGAACTGCGGAATGAAGAAATAAATGTAAAGAAGATCCTCGCAATTATTAACGCAACTTATGCAGTTGCGAAAAGAAAGCCTGAAAAAGTCAGGCTTGCCGGGATTCGAACCCTGACCTCTGCGATACCGGTGCAGCGCTCTAACCAATTGAGCTAACAAGCCAACTGGGAGCTGGTAATTAAATTGGTTCGTAATATACCCGAGAAAGATGAAGATGAAATTATAAATATATGAAATTCATATATTTGAACTTCGGAATGAAAAAAGCGAGAAAATGCTGTCCCGGCTAGCCGGGCTGGCCTGGCAATCGCGATTACATGGTAATATTCAGCCCGGCTAGCCGAGATCCCAGCTTGCGGGGCTGAGATTTTTCCATGTAATCGCAAAGTTGATTTTTAATATGTTTCACAGACGTGCCGAGATCCCGGCAAACCGAGCCAGTCATGTAATCGGCCCCCCTGATTACATGAGGCGGGCACGCAATTAATCGGCATCTAATCGCGATTGCCGGGACAACACTTTCTCGTCACTAAATTTCGCTTCAGAACAAAATGGCTCACCAGAAGATCGATATTTCTCTTTCTATTAATAACACATAAAGGTTTATCAGACCATAAAGCTACCTAAAACTGAAAATAATACGCCAAAATAATGAATTGGCGAAAATAAAACACATTTGGTTCATGCTCTTTGATGTAGCCATCTTTTCACACGACAGCTTCTAAATTTAGCCGCAAGCGGGCTGGCTCGCCTCATGTAATACCGGGCTGAGCAGTCATCTCGGTAAACCGAGCCAGCCGTGCTAACCGGGCCAGCCCGGCTCACGTAATCGGCCCCTAAGACGCACTGCATCTTAGTTAAGATGAATTGCTCTTAACTATTTTCAAATCGTCTTAAAATTTATTTAAGATCACGAACAATCTTATTTTAAGATGTTCCCTGACTTAAGATAAGATATTTCAAAGTACCTAACTTAAAATAAGAAGTGTAATTCTTAAATTAAGATATGATAACAGGGCTCGAGACTAACTTTTCAGCTTAGTAGCCCAGTGGCTAGTGAGAGGTTTGATTTCACTAGCCAAAATAGATTTTCACTAGCCAGACTTTTTTTGCATAATCTCGCACTGTGTTCAATATGGGTAATTTTTAGCCGAGTTAAGTACTCTTAATCTCAAGAGTGAAGAACTGGAATATTGACCATTCTCTCCAACGGTTAAAGATCCTCACACGAATACAAAGTATTCGTGCATTTAGGGCAAATTCGCAGGTACGATGTTATTCACGCCCCTCTCTTTTCTGTTGCGGTTATAATGACCAATATCTAGAAAAGTTAACCTTATAGAAGCTTATCATCGTATGGAGAAACGTTGGAAAGAAGAGACTAACAATGTATGAACTTTGTAAGGTTCGGAGAAAGACAAGACTGATACAGCACTCAATTCACGTACGGAAAAATATCTGTATTTAAGTACGGAGATGTATTGAGCAGACAAAGTTAATAAGGTTTGAACTTACTAAGGTACGGAGAAACGTTGAGGAGTCATACCAAACACCTTGCTCGCAATTACGCTACAATAGGAAGAAACACTGCCAATGTACCAAGGTACAGAGACACGTTGAGGAGACACTGAGGCTAATAAAATACGCGACTACCAACTTACGGAGAAACGTCATTAGACAAAACTAATTCCGTAAGAACGCATAACGTATGGAAGAACGTCGACCGGACCAGACTGTTACCGTAGGACAATAAATTACGGAGAAACTTAGGGAAGATAACTAATAATGCACGAACGTACGGATAAACGTTGAGAAGACAAGACTAATACCGTATGAACATACCAACGGACAGAAAAATGCTAAAAAGTGTAGACTTATCGTACGAATGCACTAACATACTGAACGCCTTGGGAAAACAAGACCAGTAAAGTGCGAACGTGCTAACAGCGTATGGCCGAGAAACGTTGAGAACGCAAGACTAATAAATCGATGAACATACTTCCGTACGGAGAAACGTTGTGAAGACAAGACTAATATCATACGAACGACGTTACGTAGAGAGAAACGCTGCATGAGAATTAAGAGAAAGTAATATTGTACGAACGTAGTAATGATTGGAAATAAGTCGATAAAAGAGGACTAAAGAATTGTGTGAACGTACTAACGTACGAAACTAGACTAACTTCATATGAACGCACAAACGGACCTTTGAAGGACACCTATGTTGAACGTTCTTAAGACGGCTAATTTCGTTGGAACGTACTAATGACAGAGAAACGTTGCCAACTGTGACAACGTTAATTTTAGTAGGGAGAATTGTTGAAACGAGAAAACAAGTACCAAACGAACATTACGATATCGTTTTACGAAATAAGTTTTAGTTTCTGTTCACTCAATTTGCTTTTGAGATCCGATAATCAGAAGCGATATTTAGTTTGGTTTGCATCCGGTACTTTAGTGCTTTGAAAATTTCACTAGCCAAAATGGCTAGTGATAGCGCAAAACCTACTAGCCAAAACGGAATTTTTACTCGTCTGTGACTAGTTGGCTACCGTTAGTCTCGAGCCCTGTGATAAATTTAAGAATCAAGATATCTTAGCCAGTGTCACCCAAAGTGCTTTGCGTGCTTGTGTTTTTGTTTTGAAACAGCTTTTGGCGTTTGGCTGGCGCGTTTGCCGGACTTTTCGCAAATTCTACCGTGCCGCACTGCCCTATCAGCAGCCTCTGAAAATGAAAATACCTTCATCGCTAGATGTTACTGGAGAAACAACTCTAGATCTGACTTTGTAGTCAACGCGTATTGAGCTATTATAGCAACCGATCGATTGATCGATCGATCGATCTCGATAGACGTAAAACCAGAGCAGCCACTTCTACTCGATATAAAAACAAGACAAAAACAAGTAGTAAGAATATTGACGTCTTCATCGCTAGATGTCACTGGAGCAAACTACTCTAAGATCTGACTTCACATTCGATGCGTATGGATCTATACAGTCCGATCGGTTGATCGCGCGATCGATCGCATCAGCCGATGTCGATGGACACAAAACCAGAATAGTCACTTACAGTTTTTGTAAAAATAAAACATGAGCAGACAGTGAACACAAGGAATAATTAAGCAGAACAGCACAAGCTCATTACCATAAGTATTATTTTGGAGCAGGCCCGTAGCTACTGTTATTTTGTGGTAAATTAACGTTTCTTCTGTTTTCATCCGGCAACGCGAATGTTGCACTATTTCGGCAAACGCAGTGTCAGTACTATTGCTGAAACCCGTAGATGATTTTCTTTCTCTCCGCTACTGACATACGGACTCCTTCAGCCGAACAACTTTGGTAGAGCCCGGAAGACTCAGCCTTCCCCTCAGCTTTCCTGAAACCTACGAAGCATTGAATTTAAAAATCTCCTTCTCCACAGCGAAAACACTTCAGAATTCGGAAATATACTACTAAATCGATACGACGACACTTAAATGTCAAGTTAAAACTCACGCTAGTGCTTTCAGATCGCTAACGGTAGCGATGGAAGAAGATACAAATCAGACTTCACAACAATCAAGAAAATGGCGGATTTTTCATATATGAAAAATGTACCTCGCCGCGCAAAGCACTTTGGGTGACACTGGCTCTTTAAGACCTATTCAAAACCTTAAATTAAGAAGGTAAGAATCTTACAAAGAAATATTAAAGAGTGTGGTCATCTAAATTTAAGACGTTTTTGACTCTCTTATCATCTTAAAATAAGACGATTTCGGTCTTAATTTGAGTTATTATCTATCTTATGTAAGATGCCTAGCATCTTACAGTCAACGCGGTTTACGCATGAACGATCAGGGAATGAAGATTGCATTCTTCACGTGCGTATTCCTTTGTTAATTAGATTATACGTATCCCTGTACATAGATTGAAAGATAACGAAATCGATTCTTCGAAAGTTCACACGCAACATCAGAAATAGTCAACATGGCGAACTCGGAACAATCGGAAGAAGTGCTGATCAAGATAAAACTCAAAGCTCAGAGCGAGGCACTCGCCTTCGTTGAACGACAGAAAACGTACATGGATAAGCCACTGAAAGAGGTCAGAACAGACATTATCGATGAAGTAGGGGAGTTACTTCCTCGTTGTTTCAAATTTGTGTGCCGGGGTGTCCCAGTCAGCCGCAAACAGGAAGATACGCTAAGCCTTAAAAAGTGCACGACAGAAGAAGAAGGCAGTGACGGTAAAACATTCCAGTTTGCAATCCAGGTCGTGGATGGTACACCGGAATTCCCGCAAAGAGTTGTCAAAAATAATAACCCAGCAATCTTACCGCAAAGCGGGAAGTCCGACGCATTTCTCACTCCTTCGGCAACTAGCGACCATGATGCCTTTGAGAAAACATGTAAACAAATTGCACGAGATGTGGAATCTTTAGAGGAAGATATTCAAATTGCAAGAGCTAAACTTCATTCGCTCGAAGAAGTTCCTCCTCCTCGACCCTGGTATGGTACGGCAAATTTTACGTGTAACAACTGCCATTTCAAAGGTCATAAAGTCACTAAACCTTGTACTGTCCCCGCTTGTAGGGGCCATACAACGAGTGCGGGATTTTGGCAATGCATCCTGATAACAAAGCGGAAATCAACAAGGCCAAACAGGAACTCAAAACTCTTACAAAAAAGCTGAAAGACAAGAAGGATGAAAGAGACTCCACTGACCTTATGAAAGGGCGAACAAGAGCTAATTTTTTTTCCGTCATGCGCCCAAAACTTTTGGCATGCGATCCGGTAAAGTATTCAAGCCGCCAGGTTCTTGAAAATGACTTGGGCGTTCTTGCATCTGCTTGTAACCACACAGTGCCAAAAGGGGACAATCCAGACTTAGAGGAAATGATCCGGAAAAAGAAAGATGATCGCAATTTGTACCTCAGCCCTGAGTCGTCATCTCAATTTTTACCACAAACATCTCCGTCAAGAGATGGCGGCGCAATTCCAAGACGCCAAAAAGATCCGGTGCAGAGACGGACAAGGAGTCCTCCATCTCACAGAGGCACCGGAAATAAAGATAAGGGTGCGCAGTGGAGACAAAGTTTGGCAGGCAGAGAGAATCGTTACTTTCCAGCTGATTTGCCAGTTTCTCCGACCGTTCCTCTATCTTCTCCACCCTCAAGGTTTTCGCCCTACAGACGAAATTCGCCTTCATGTCATGAAATTTCGCCGGCTTATGGCGAGCGCAATTTGCGTCCTTTGGCAACCTCTACTCCAAGCCGCCGTCAAGAAAGGCACTATCATAGCCGCAGGAGTATGAACTACTCGTCAACCAAGACCAGTGATGACAACAATAACAGCTATGGAAGAAGCTTTCACTTAGATACACAGGAGGCAGCTCACGCGCTGATCAATCTGTGCCATGATAGCTCAGACAAACTACAATAGTACATTTATCGTAGTACAACTGTGACCCGCTTGTGTTTTGTGATGCTAAAAGAAATGTATGTTCCAGTTGGGTTTCAACTGTTGTTTATAACTATTTTTCATTTAAATTTGTTCCTGTTTTTGTACTATGTTGTGCAAAGCAGTTTCACATTTTATGGGAAAGTTAAGAAGTGATTTTTTTTTCTATCAGAACAGTCAGAACTGAGTTCACGTAAAATGTAATTTTTATTACAATGGTTGTTCCGGGTGCAATTGCACGAAAATTTACAGGAGCGGATCCAGGATTTTCTCAGGGGGGCGGGGCTGCATGTACAAAAAAAACAACGACAACAACAATATGCCATTATTTTTGTGATGAAAAACGATTGACACAAGGAGTCACACAATGTTCGGAAACTCCCCAAGGGTGGGGGGGGGGGGGGGTTGGCCCCCTCAACCCTCCCGTTGGATCCGCCCCTGCTTTATGTTCTTAAACAACATTTACTACGACTAGAACAACAACCGTGACTACACTTCGACGTCAACTTTTCCCCTGGTTATCAGAATTTCAAATTTTTAACGGCCAGATCTGTGATTATAAAATTGAAACATGCAATTTGGCATGCTCGCAAATTTCGGATCCTGCTGCTTTTTGCCGTGTTCTATGATTTTTGTTGGTACCTATAAAAACTACAAACGACAAAAAATTATGATAGGAAACTTTCGCAAATTCAATTTTCCACTTTTCCCGATCTCCTTTTTTAAAATGGAGAAAATTTGATGTCAGGAAATAAGAAAGTGATTTCACGTAACTCTCCAAATTAACTTGAAAATGAAATTGTCACGCAACTTTCTGTAGTAAGGTTATATTCACTTGTATCAGTTGCAAAAAACTTCTGTTGAAATTATATTTTGTATTAAGAAGCGTTATTAAAATTTACATTGCTAAAAATGTACATTGCTAAAAGTAACGGCAATGACGGAAATATCTAAGGGAATGTAAAGCACTTATTTGATTGACAGCATCGTTTATGGCCATTTCTGTTTGTTGTATTGCATACTGTTCATTACTTCGCAATCTGATTTTCATCTCCCTAAAGCACAGTTCACACGTGTTAAGATGTGGCGAGTAAGGAGGCTGAAAAAGTAATTCGGCACCCCGACTTTCCGGCATGTTTCGTAGGAGCCTTTCTGTAATTCTCCCATGGTGAAATCCACAATTGTCCATAATAACAACATCGCCTGGTAAGATTATCCTGACGTCATTGTCACGTTCCGTATCCAAAACATCGTGGAAAAAGTTTAACATGTCTTGCCCATTTGAAGCACCGGGAATAATGTTAAAGTGATCAACACCAAAAGCACTATGCATCAAATTAACAGTGTAATTTGCGTTTGAAGCATATCTTTGAACTTCAATTGCTGGACGTCCTCGATAACCGCTACCAAAAATGCGATTGCCGGAAGTCGCAACTACAGACGATTCATCGAAGAAGTGCAAATTGGCTTTATCCAGCCGCGAAGTTATGTTTAAATAGTCGTCTACCTTGGCTAAGTTTTCTGGAGTTAGATACTCGCTAGGAATACTGGTGAGTTTCTTGTGGGTCATTCCTAATTTCTTGTTTATCACATTTTGTACCTGTCGAACTGATGGTACATAAGGTGGTGTGCAAATATTGTCCCTTAACAACCGCTCGCAAATTTCAGAGGCATAAAGACTTGGTTTTTGAAGTTTCCAAATCTCGATTACTTCAAGAATGTCATCCGTTATTAACACAGGATCTTTTCCTCCACAGGAAAATGGTTCAGTCGTACCGTGAAGGGAATTAAGTGGTGGACAATTTTGTGAACGGTTCCTTTTGTCACTTTTGTGTTCCGTGCGATATCTGAATACCCCCATCCAGCATTAAAGAGGTTGACGATTTCGTTCCTTACATCGGAAGGCAAAGGTTTACCGGGTTCATAAAAGCGCCCAAGCGAATTTCTTGCCATTTGGAGTCAGGCAACTTGAACTCGCGTGGAAACCTAAGTACCCGCGCGAAAACCGTTAACTGTAAATTGCCGCTAAAATTGTGGCGGTTATTTAAATTTTTGCCGGTTTCAGATAAAGCCACGTGCACGTACAAAAAGCAAAGCAAAAAACCTCCAGCCAAAGATAAAGTTGCCTCATTAAAACTGATAACTCCTTTGGATTTTCTTTCTAAGGATTACATTTGTCGAGTTTCTCTTTTCTGTCGGCTTTATGTTCTAAACAATAATGAAAATATCATGCGTGACACACGCACCATACATACGCGAAACATACTGAACTTTTCAGTTCCTGGTCGGAAACTTCGAATTATTATTTCGATGTTACATGAAAGATTTCGAATAACTAAATTAACCTTTCCAATATAGAGTCCAAGGTTCCAAGAATCGCTAAATTTTTCGAAGAATGAAATCGAAAAATGAGCTAATGGATGAATATTTGAAGTTGATCGTTCATGCGTGAACCGCGTTGACTGTAATTTAAGATTTTAGTTTTTATGGAGTTAACTTTGAAAAAATCAAGTATGTCCTCGAACAAGGATTTCTTGCCTTCAAGCTCTCCAATATCTTCTACATGCGCCATCGAGATTGAATCAATCCTTTTCCCGCTTTTCATGATGAGCTGTTACAAGTCTTCATTCCAAGAATGTATTACCATTATCGTATTGAAAATCGAGCGTACGAGGAAGCAGCCGCCATATTGTTTACTTCAAGAAAAGATAGCATTCCGCCTTCCCCGGTCGGGTTGTCTTGGGACTCCCCTCGCCCTCCCCCAGAGTCTGTGCGCGCGGACGTACGCTGACATCAAAACGAAAATTTTTCGGATCAACGGGTTACCAAATTTGTTTACCCATGGTGCTCCGCGAGCTCCGCTATTACATCATGTTCCTAAAAGTTGCGGACCAAGGACCCTACACTGTATGTTAAAAGATTTCTACGAAGAACTGAAAGCACCAGAGAATAGCCCTAATCTCAAGACGCGAGCATATAATCCAATACCCTCCGATACCCATAACTCCTTACGGACATCATTGTGCTCCCCAGTCTTCTACCGAGACTACTCCCTAGGCTCATTACACTGCTGCAGGTAGTGTGCTAGGGCTTGTCTCAGCAAGCTCTTCGCTGCTCTGCCACGGCCGAGTCCAAAAACAACAGGGAAACGATACCTTGCCTTTAGTGCTGCCCGGTTGTTTTGCGTTATCATTTCGAATTTAGTGCGAGCATCTTAGCCGTTTGATAGTCTTTCCTTACGTTGGAAAAGACAAACGTTGAGGAAAGGAGAATTTCCTAACAAAAAGTAGCAACCAAAGCCAACGAGAAATTTCGCTTCTATTTCTCGCTTTCCTGCCTAAGTTTGTAACTCTTTTCAATTTTAACCGATCGTTCTAGTTTAGGTGCTTTTTGTTACTCTTCTACCTGCTACAGTCAGTTGTCAAGACTGTCTGTCGATAAAAGTGATGACGTTACAACCCTATAAAGAGCGTGGTCCTTCACGGCCGATTGTGGCCGGCACAGCTGTTAATAGGTTAACGTTGGTGTGACCGCGGCCAGTAGATACGTATTGAACAAATAAAGCGCTGCTTCATGAAATGCAAACATGGTAGATCAGAAAAATCATTGCCTTCGTGCGACAAACATGCACACGTGCAAGACCCGCATTAAGATTTGCTTGTCATTTCTTAACTACTATTTTATGTATCGTCAGGTCTAACTTCAGTTATCCTCCTAATGTTTTGTATCACCGAGGCGAACATTTCATATTACCACACTGAATATCTCGGTCTTAACTAAAGTTAGTAGCCATGATGTGACCAGAAAAACAAGAACACGCAAAAAACACAAAAAACGTAGCGCAAAAAACACGAGCACGCGCGAATGCAAGAGTTGACGGTATACCCGGCGGTATACCGTAAACTGCCGCTTACAAGCCCCCGCCCCCCGGTTATAGGTTCATCTACCTGAAAACAAAAAAATGCATCCGGTTATAAGCCCCCCCAGATATAAGCCCCACCTCTAGTTTTCCTTGTTGCACTCTCACAGAGCAGTGCGAAGACACTCTAAACTTCTGTTTTGTTGTGTTCCGGTCACGTTTTTGTTGCTACAGTTCTGATTTTGTTGTTAAAATTGAAATGAATTCGATTCATTATGACGTTTTAAAGGTTATTTAAAACCAGTATTGATAAAACGTATTTCGATCAACACTGCTGTGGCTCATTTCGAAACATTTTTTTTATCCCACCTACAAGCCCCCCCGGATATAAGCCGCCCCCCGTTTATAATCCCACCCAAAACCCCTTACGAAGTAGTATCAGCCCAGCGTTTATAAGCGGCACTTTACGGTACTGCAAGTCTGTAACCAAAAATATGTATAACAATACCTGTAATTACACCCTCCTGACTTCTTGTAATGTTCAGCGCAGCCAATTTGGTGTTTGCAGTGTCCACGTCACAATTTAGTGCATCCCACCTTCTCTTAACGTTTCCTGTAAACTTAACTGTGCTCTGTGACTGCCGCACAAACCAGTTGTCCAACCGTTTCTCAATCAATGTCAAGTCAACTAACTTGTCCTTATTCGGAGTGGGTTCCATGATAGCTGTAGGCCTGGTGAGTTCCAAATAGCAAGGTGCATGAAAAATGTCAGTAAAGTTTGCTTGTATGTCTAATTGTCCTCCAGCTTCCTTTAGCATTACAGCCTTTAGAACGTTCTTTAATGCTAATATCAATCGCTAACGCTGAATATCTGGAATCATTTTCTTCTATGTCGTGAATTTCCTCCGAAGAGTATTTTGAGGTGTGGTTCTGCGTTCGTTTTGGTCCAAATCAGTGTAAAGATAAATTTTTGGCGTCTTAGCCAACCTAATCTTGGAGACTCGGAGTCTGAATTTGCAAGTTGGATTGGAGTTTTTCTTTGCAATCTTGAGACCTGAAACAATTCGATTGTTGAACATCACTTAATTGATGTAACTGCAATGCAAAATTCCTGACATGGAATTCAGTTAACAAGTTGTTACTTTTGTCTTTGTAAATCAATTGTTCGGCACTAGTGATGTTACAGGCCACAGCGAACCAAGTAAGATCCAGATGGTATTCTAAGATAATGGACCCTTTGAAGGGTATGTAGGAGAATATAACAGGACACTACAAGCTTGAAATGTAGAAAATTCAAGACAAAACCCTCGGTGCAGTGGCAGAGGAGAACGTTTCTTGTTGCAAAATAAATCTCAAAAAGGCTTGGAATTCATTATGGTTTTTCAATCACTGACACTTGCTTCTCGTTATTCCAGGCTTAGAGCTTGTTGGTCTTTTAAGACTAAGCACCAGACGAGTGGCATACTGCTTATCCAGAATTCCAGGGTGAAGTTATATCTCTTACTTTTTTCTTCCATGCCCTGTACCGTCACTTTTCCCATTTCTCTGGAGGAAAAAATACTTTTTTATGAATTTTTTTTTTGTTAAATGGATTTTTGCCCGTTACCGGAAGAAAAAGAAACAGTATTTCTGTTGCCATGCCATGGCTTAATCGGTGGAAAGAGACAACAAAATGCGAAAACTTAAAGGTCTTCTTTAAGGCATGTTTCAATTCTTTTTCATAACAAACTGCGCCCTCTCAATTTAGACTAATATAAGCAGCATAAAAACAGCGCGAAATTAAATAAATTAATGTACCTGACTCCAACGATAAGTTTGCTGACACAAGTTGTTCCGAGTGTAAAGTCCTTGACCTATTGTTGGCACAATCTTGTCACGTGTCTGTTTGGTTTACTTTTCTACCAAGCGTAGGAGATCAATGTACAAAGGATAGATCCTTCGATTGGTTTTGGGAGCGGTAATTCTCATAGAGGTTATTTTATTTTCGCCAGCCAATAGAGCTTCTTTGTATTGAGCCCATATTGCACGCCAACCCTGCGACAATGTTTAACTTAGTAATGCAAATAATAATAATAATAATAATAATAATAATAATAATAATAATAATAATAAATCTTATTTTTGATCGGTGTTTCGTGTAATATCTACAAACGGCATTGTTCATTTTCACCAAATAAATAGTAACTTGTACTTGAAGTAACTAATAACTTGAAGCATAATAAGTTGCTCTTCTCCCTGATATGCCCCAGTTATAAATTTGGCTTGATTCCTTACCGTCCCCCCAGTCCCCACTCCCTCCAAAGTTAAGTCAAGAGGGAAAAAGAGGGCTTCTTCACTGAATTTGAATTGTTTGTTATTCGTGGACTTCTCAAATGGTATCTCAACTCTCCTGGCTGGAGGAACTAGAAGAAACGGTATTTAAATCCCTGGCCTGGATGGAGTAAAAACATGTCATGGAGATTTCCCGAGAAAACTAATCAACTCTCAGTAGCTCATCTGGGTTGACGTCTTTGTCAGGTTTGAAGACTGGAATAAGGGACTAAAAACTGGCAACTTTTTTGTTATCTCCGTGTTCAAAACATAACGGTGCGACTTCATTGAGAGGTCTTTGCGCCGCGAATGAAAAACAGCTGACTTTTGCGGATGTTGCACCTTTTTGAAGACTGCCCTAGGAATACCGAAGAAGTTCGAAAATACTAAGGTTTTCTGGCCCACTGCTGCCTGGCAGGGTGGCTGGGTGGCTGGCTGACTGACCGACTGACTGACTGACTGACTGACTGACTGACTGGCTGACTAACTGACTAACTGACTAACTGACTGTCTGACGAAGGGCTAACGCTCGAAACGTCAGCTTTCAATCTTTTTACGGTGGCCAATTTACCTTATCAACTTAGTTCATAAATCCAAAATTTTGTGTTTCACGTCCCCACCGACGCAGCACCAGTTTCTTTAGAAACTAACCCCCTTGTTTGTCTGACTGGCTGACTGACTGACTGACTGACTGACTGACTGACTGACTGACTGACTGACTGGCTGACTGGCTGGCTGACTAACTGATTGACTGACTGGCTGAATGACTGACTGACTGATTGACTGATTGACTGACTGAATGACTGACTAACTAATTGTTGACTGACTGACTGACTGGCTGACTGACGAACTGACTAACTAATTAACTGACTGACTGACTTACTGACTGGCTGACTGACTGACTGACTGACTGTCTGACTGACTGACTGACTGACTGACTGACTGGCTGACTGACGACTGGCTAGCTGACTGACTGTTTGACTGTTTGACTGTCTGACTGACTGACTGACTGACTGACTGACTGACTGACTGACTGACTGACTTTCTGACTGTCTGACTGACTGACTGACTGACTGACTGACGACTGGCTGGCTGACTGACTGTCTGACTATCTGACTGACTGACTGACTGACTGACTGACTGACTGACTGACTGGCTGGCTGCCTGACTGGTTTACCTTGAAGTTCAGGCTGATATTGAACTGTGATACTGTACTCTGTGAATTGTCAAAAGAGACCATCAGACTCTCGCCAACGCGTTCATAAGTGTTGTATATCCACACTTTGATTCCTCCCCTTCTTATCTCTTTCCTGCTGATCGGCTGATGAAGAAAGCAATCCAAAAATACATACAACTGTCTTTTAGTCCTAACAGTCAGAAAAATATTGCATGGGGATATCTTGTATGTGAAGGTGTAGTTAATTATAACATAGATCCGAAAATTTGTTATGAAGCGGCTAACTGATTTTAGCCTGCCTTTATTTTCAAACACTGCCTTAACACAGGATTACAGGGATAAGGAACACCACTTACCAGTAAACCATAACTCGAACGCAAGTCCGACTTAACTAGAACTCTTGAAATTTATATATATCCGGGCAAGGAAATTTTTGAAAGTTCTGTGCACATCTAGACGAATTACAAAGCGTTGGAAGTGCTCTGTCTGCAAAGATTTTTAGTTGAGCAGTTCACATGGAAGTTTCAGTATGACGTTCAAAGCGTGAAAAAGGTCAGCTAGCATTTTCTAAATGCCAAAAGCAGCTCGGAAATTCGGGACGTAAGATTCAGTTCCTCTGAGTCTTTTGCGGCTTAAATTTTCAGCTTTTCAATCCCAACAGGTGAAACTGTGTTAACATTGAAACAATCGGAGAAGCAGACAACGTCCGATTTCAAGTAGTTTGCTTAAAAACTTTTTCGTTGGGTGCCCCTGGTAGTAGTTGTCTTGCTTTTCGTTATTCACGCGATCTAGACTTTTTGGATGAACCCCAAGTGGAGAGCCGAGTAATGTTGTTGATGTCTAGGTGCACCAACAATAGGCTATCTACAAGGAGTAATGCCATGATCATTTTGATCAAAAATAGAAGAAAGGAAAACTAACCTGCTGCGATCTAAGCTCCCGGGGGGGGGGGGGGTGGACAAAGTACTTTGTTTTGATTGGGAGATAAGAAAGTAAAGAATTCAAAACTTCACGTGTCAAAGCGACCCGTCAAACCACACCTTTTACTCGGTTATCTAAAAGTCTGAGACAAACTAGAAGGGTATGACCAAGTGATCAAGTTTGCAATGCCCAACTTACATTGCTGGTGAATGAGTGTGTGAGTTCGTCTCCGCTCGTCCAATTCCACTTCATGGAATGCATCCCATCTTTGTAACGAGTTGTTGAAAGCGCCAGTGTTGACGTTGAAGAAGCATTGAAGGCCCACAAGTGACTGGCGTCCTCAAAAGTGTAAACTGTGATTGGAAAGGGAATGCAAAGAGACTTATATGATTCTGCAACGAGGACTACGAAGGAAACACGAAAAAATGTGCCGGGCTTTTTGACATAACACTGGATTTGGCAAACCAAATTAAATATATAACTGATATATATCGTCAGGGGAAAAACAAAAGGGCATCCAGCAAGGGCACTTTTCAGTGGCAGCAGATTGCAAAATAATATTTTAGGAAACGGAAACTTATTTTCGAATTTCTGAGCTGCTGTTAGGTTCACAAAAATGCTAGCTGACCCTTTTTCCTACGTATATTAAAGGCGACATTTTTGTCTCTCTAAGAAGGAAAGAGATTACTTTAATTTCCTTTGTTACCAGAGTTTGAAGTGACATTTGGCCCAAATAAAACTCTAGTTTTTCTTCAAAATTAAATCCAAATATCTGAGGCCATTAAGGTCGTCTGAGCAAATACTTTACCGAAACGGTTTGTTGGGTGCTCCTGAAATATAAGAAGAGTAGAAATTTTGGAAAGGACAGAAAACATTATGCCCAAAAGTGAGGAGTTTTGAAAAAATTCTCATTTGTTTTTCATTGCCATTCATAAGTGAATTATAACTGAGGTATGTTACAAAACAGATTTAAGTTGTAATCATAATATTATCTTCATTCTTGAAATTAATCCTCAATTAAGTAATGAAATCTAACGAGGCCAAGAAAAGATGTGTTCTGTACTAATAAAACGAGAGGATGAAATTGACTGCCATGAAAGGCAAGGTAAATAAGTGACGCGTTCGTACTTTCAGTGACAAGGGTGTAGATATACGAATTAGTACAAGTAACATCATAAAACAGATATTCAATTAGTTATGAAGTCAGTGCGGAGAAACGCAAGGCTTCTTAAGGATGACCGATGTATTCTGGTTGTTGCCCCGGAAATGATGTGATCGGTTACTTATACCGAGGCTTTTGTTTATACTTGTTTCAGCGACTATTACGGGATTTTTGTTGAAATATAGGGCCCTATTTAAATCATGTTCTGCGAATTGGATGCCCTGTTTGAGCCGTCTTTTAAGAAATAAATAAATGAAAGTACCGTACCTGTTCTAGCTGTATGAATGGCTGGAACAAACAGTAAAATGAATACCACAAACTGCCACAGACACCCCATTGTACCTGGTAACGACGGTTAACAAATAAATGAGACAACATTCAAACCAAGTATCCATGGTGCAATGAATTTCTTTTTAAACTTTAGTCTGTTTCACTACGTTAAACTATCTGCCAGTTTTCAAGAGATTACTGCCGTTTTGTTTCAGGATATTCATGCTGATTGTCACTCCCAGCATACCGTACGTTGGGATCGAGTGACTTGTTGGCAAAAAGATGTAATTTTTCAGTAGATGGATGGAACACATGGAAATGGAAATGGTCTTTAATGGTTATTCCTTGACAGGCTTTTCAATAACTATTTACAATAATATAATAATAATTAATACTAAAATCCTAATGTACAATAAATAGCATAAGAATTATCTAATAAATATATATGTATATATCAATGAGTATCAATGCGTAATATTATCATAATAAACTACTGAGTAATTTGTCCTTCATTTCGACCTTGAACTTTTTCAGGCTATAGTTCTTCATTTGGCTGTCTAGATTGTTCCATATGTTGGCCGCGCGATATTGGAAGGTGCGCTGACCAGCGGTAGTTCTAAACAACGGGGTATCCAAAGAATCGCGCTTACGCGTATTACGTGAATGGATGTTTGATCGTTTAGTCAGTTTCACGCTGAGGTATAACGGAGCTAGACCATTGACACATTTATAGGTCATTACCGCGTCTTTTAGACGGCCTGATATCAGTTGTGTACTGTTATCTTGCGATTCATAACCGACGAGTGAGAATAGACCTGAGTGAACTTCGCTGTGTTTATGCAATTTAAAAAACAGAGACAAGGGGGTTGCTCTAAGGCTACAACGGAATTCGAACCCGGAACGTATCGAGCCTCCAGTAGAGGTTATCGGTTGAATCCCATCGTAGCCCTGAAATCTTTCCTCTGGCTGAAATAAGCAATAGCTTGAATTGCTTACACACAGCGAAGATGATTTTGGTTCTTACAGTTTTATAAATGCTTGAAACCTGTCAAACAACGTAGAAAGGCATCTGAAAGGCAACAAGTGAAGAAACGAACGAACTGCCCATACTAACTCTTGACCTACAACCTTCAAACATTCTGCACTGTTGAGACCTTAGTACAAGGAGACTTACCCCTGGAAAATGCCCGCGACAAGTTTGAGATAACTGTAAGGTATACTTGTGATGATGAATTCTTGTTTTGATGTCTGAGATTCGTATGACTTGTGACACATAGATTCAATTTGTGCAATTTGAGGTGGTTTATTATCAGTATGTTTGCACTCAGTTGTATCGCTGATAATTACGTTCAGCTTATCGGTCGAATGCACTCAGTCGTTGCTAGGTTTCCGTTCTGTCCCGTTGAAGTATTTTTTCAACTTCCGACACCTTAGCCTCCCACAAAGGGAGAAAGGTAATACGACTCACCCAAGGAAACGACCGCTATCGTCACCTAGATTCTATCAGTCCCTCTATTATACGTTTGTCTTTTAATAGTTCATTTGAACAGGTACAATTATATTGTCCTTACTTAAAAGAATTCTTCTGTTCTCCCCCGTCAATGACTGTTTTTCACTTCTGCTGGCAGGGATGAAAGCTGTTCTTTGCTACAGCTCCTTTTATATTTCATTCGTTCTTTTGGTTTTCTCATTGTTCACAAGAGACTAAAAGAATCTGAATATTTCACAAGTCGAGAACAATTATCGCTAATTACAGGGGTTGCGGGAACAACTTTAAAAAAATGGTAATTTGTTTAAATTATTTCTACAGGTTTTAGCAGAAAAGGAAAAAAGTAAGGCCGTAATTTGTTATTCATTCGAATTTTCCGTTCGTTCGAGACAGTTTTGTATGGTCAATTTTTCTTTTTGTCTAAGAGCTTTCAAGTAGCTTTCAATTAATTGAAGTTTGCATAGTATTCCGAAGAGACAAGTAATGTATTATATAAAAATATTTTCTACAAAATTATTTTCATTTATAAATGTATAGTCTATGCATTTTCTGTCTTATTATAGAGGGTTTTCATGGCGGCCAAACTGGAGGTATAAAACAATTAAAACTATTTGCAGAAAAACAAATATTATTTCGCAAAGGAGAAACACTTTATTATCAGTACATACCTCAAACATGGCCGCCGTGACGCCACAAGAAGACCCTCTATGCCACGATAACACAGCTCTGTTAAAGTTAGCAAAACATCGATGTGCAAGTTAAATTGATTTTAACGATTGATTGAAGCAAATAAAGGGTGAATTCACTTCTATACTTGTCGCATTTTTAACGCGTACCCTGTTGCAATTAAACGTGTCGATAATCCCCAGAAAACTACCCGTGAGAACGTGCATTGTTTTCAACGTAATTAAAGTGTACAATAACACGGAGAAAAGTAAGGAAAGCGCCAGAAATTATTTCTTGGGAGCTTAATTTGCGTTTATAGGCTGTCAGAAACGGAATGACAATTTACAAGTTAGAGACTTTTGGTGGAAGTAGCAGTTCCAGAAGGCTAGAAAAGGGGCGGGGGGGGGGGGGGAGGAGGAGAGCTGATGGTATAGAGGGATTAAGTACTTTTTTTCTGTTTTTCTAAGGGCGAAATAGTTCAACAGATAGGTTACTTCAGATTTACCAGCGCTTAACAACAAACCTCTCGCTAGAAGAAAATCGCACAGACCTCGGTATATATAATAGGAGTCTCAGTAATTGAGGAGTCCAGCTGGATCGAAGGGGGGATTTTGGTAGGAGTGCAAAAGTTTCCGTTCACCAAACTGATTATCTGCTATGAAGGTTTCAATGTACTGCATTTTCTCGATTAAACGCCGGGGACGTTTATTTAAAAGTCGGCCTCGTAGACCCGGCGTTTATTCCAACCCGGCGTTTATTCGGAGCCCGGCGTTTATTTATTGAGTGCATTTTTCGACCTTTTTTTAGCCATTCATTTTTTTATCAGCAGTACTGGAAGTTTGCTGAATTAAGAACCAAATTTCAACAAAAACGTTAAAAATGTAAAACAAGGTCACCAACTTTGTCTTATCTTAGTGAATCATTTTGGTAAGTCATTTTGCAAAAAACGTCACTGACAGGAACGGTGATTAAGGCTTTCCTCAATGTTAATTTTTCTCCGTGAAACATAAAAAAATGCATCGGCAACTGCTCGACAACTAACGTACTTTGCAAGCAATTGAGAACAAGGTGTTGTCGAGGTTCCTGCTCCATGAGTTCTGAGAAAGGCAAGATTATGGAACGATTCAAGAAACTGCTGGAAAAACGCTGGAGAAACCCTCCAGATGACAAGCCCGCAGAACGATACCTGATGCGTAGTTTGTTTCTCCGTTTTTATAGTTAGAAGAACAATTGTAAATGGTAGTTTAGGTTTGATTATCAGTGGATAAAATTCAAATAAAATGGAAGAAAGGGAACTAGGATGCAGTTACGGCAAATAATCCTGATTTAATATACTCCTCTCGAATAAACGCCGGGATCTCAAATAAACGCCGTGGCCCCGAATAAACGCCGGGACCCCGAATAAACGCCGGGGGCGTTTATTTTAAAGGCGGCCCTGTAAACCCGGCGTTTATTTGAACCCGGCGTTTATTAGGGGTCCGGTGTTTAATCAACAAAATACGGTACTGCTTGAATTCGAAGCAACTGCTAATTAAAAAACTCAAGAGTTATGCGCCGATCAATTCGAAACTTCAACATTCCCCGCGGGCATACCCAGGGCATTTGACTGTGCATCGTGCCCGGGAAGGGGGAATTTGAACGTTGCCTTGGAAGGGTGGGGAATTTGAACTGGATTTCACCTACTGCCTGGCGTACCATAATGGCGGTTGGGTACCTGGGATATCCAGGGGCCTCCACTGTGGTCAGCCGGCCCCCAGATGGACTACTCCGTTACTGGCAAATCCCCGGAAACCAGGCATGAGCCCCACACGCCCCGGCACCCGTCACACTGTCTTAGTCAGTGGAGAGAAAAATAAGTAAATAAAACAAAAATAAGAGGGAGGGAGGGCTGGGGTAGAAAAAACAAGTAGAACGCTGCAACTTAATTTAGAGAAAACATGTGCAAGCAGTCACAGCCCGCCATTGCAGTAAAACTACGCAAACTGAGCCTGACAGCACATTCTCTTGTTCTGACAGAGAATTAACTTCTCCGCCCGTGAGTTTTTTCGGTTTTTGAAGGGTTTGAGGGATTTGCAAGATGGAATTTCGCCTTTGTTTGTGAATAACTCTTTCAAAGGGTCTTTAAAAGAAGTTTGAAGCTGTCTTAACGGCATATCGCTCTCTGAAAACGAAATTTGTCTTTGAGGAGAGGTAGTGCCACAGGGCACCCAGACAATCTGTTTGAAATTTGAAGGATTTCTATGGGAATATTATGAGCTTCGTATTTAAAGCAAAATATCAGGGGTAATGTTGATACTTTTCTTCAAAATGAACGTAACCTTACCTCAATTGTTGTGATTTGTCGTCCTTGTAGCCGTAAATGGCAAATACTGGCGATTTTGAAGGTTTAGCGTTCGGCGTTTACCTGATCCTGAGCGTAATCGCCAATATCCGCCAAAATTCGCCATTCACGGCTGCAAGGACGACAAACCACAACAATTGAGGTAAGTTCACGTTTATTTTAATCATTACCCCCGATATTTTACTTTAAATACGAAGCTCGTAATATTCCCATACAAATCCTTCAGATTGTCTGGGGCCCTGTGGTAGTTCAGTAGTAATTGGTGGGGCATTTGAACGGCTTTTTGGCCCCGAGGGGAGAGAATTTGAACAAGCCAATCTTTAAAAGTTCAAATGCCCGGGGGGTGCCAGGGGGGATGTTGAACTTTTGAATTGATCAGCGTATTATAGTATCGGTGGGGATACGCAGGCACCGCCGGCTAGAACGGGTGGCACTGGGGACGAGATTATAACGAAGGTCCCAATCTTCTCGCGGGCGGTGAAAGTATGTCTGGTGATTCTGGTGGGGTGATATCAAAATTTGCCTTGTGAAATTCAATAGTTTAATGTTCACAGGGGTTTTGTCGCTTTCCTCTGTCTAAAAGTGGGAAAGGGATAGTTCGCTGTCCTGTTCCGGATGCGTCGACTCAATGTTTAAATTCTTTTTTAGCGACAAAGGAAGTTGTCCCCAAGCGTCCAACGTGGCGGACTTGGAAGCCGAAGTTGAACAATTCATTGGCGATGATGCGGACTTTCACGCGAGAAACAAGGACAAACCTCTTTTCAGTATGTTGACGAGAAAGAATCTCGCCATGTATTTGCAGTTTGTGTTCTTTGGCATCGGTTCTGTGCTCCCTATCTTTGTTATTGTCGCTGCTGTAGATTATTTTGACGACATCTTCCCTCGCAAACAACCCGAGTTCGCTTTGAACGCCATTTACAATCCACTTTTGTTCTGCGGTTGTTTCGTAAACCTGGTTTGGGGCCGAGCTGCGAGCTTTAAATGGCGAATTGTGAGTGGATTTTCTGTGATGGCTGTGTGTATGATAGGGTTTATTGTTCTGGATCAATTGGAGTTATGTGGTTCGACTTGCCTGAAGAGTCATTTCTGGTCCGTTTTGCTTGTGGCGGGGATTCTTGGCTTAGCAGATGCTGTTTGTCAGTCCACCTTGTTCGGTTTAACCACTCATGCATTGCCGCCATTATATACTCAAGGACTCATGGTAAGAACCATTCACATGTTTGTCATTGCTTTATTCGTCAATGTGCTTTGCACAAAAAGATATGTACAAGTACCACCATTTCTTTAGACCGGTAAGCTTAAATTTTGCTGAGTGGCAAGTGGAAATGCCCTTCTCAGTACAAAACGTAAGTTTTATTAAGTGTATTTTGTAAGTGTTTGCCACAACATTAATTTAGGCAAATTTGTATGTTCAGTGTTTGTATAAATTCCAAAGTTAAGGCAACCAAAGTTGGTTTTAAGAGAAACTTCCGGTTTAAAAGGTCCTTGGTATGGCAAATGACAGCTTAGTGTCAATCAGCCTTGGTAGAGTACACATCTCTGATGGCTACAGGATTGACGGCATAATTGGTGTGTGAGATGAGAGTCTCACTAGCATAGGAAACACGGACTTCATATTCGGTTTATGAAGGTTTTTGTTCACTGCTGACAAAGCAAGTAAGAGAAACTTGTACCTAGTGCCAGCAAGCTTAAAACTACGAAGGAATCCACATAAATTCAATTTAATGTGTACCTTCAACAGAGGATCAGCCAGAAAGAATACCTTGAAATTTGAAAATGAGAATTCCCACATTTCTAAATCTAATTAGGCGGCGGATGTGCCTAGGCACGTCACGCCGTCTCATAAAATGCATTGCGCATTCCTGGTTTGTCATACGTCGGTTCACTGAGTCTCCGCGCAGCCTCTGAACAATCGGGCTGGTTATAATGACATCGATTTTACCAGATTGAAAGCTAATCTCTCAAATTCCAGACAATTTGCTCGTGACATGACTTTTTTTCCATCTATGATGAGAGACTTTCCGCCGCCTGTAAATTCTTCAGAATTTCTTGTTTCCATTAAATCTCGTAGTCTTAACAGATATTTGCAGCAGAGCCAATTGATGATAAACATAGGACTGGTGAAATAAATGCTAATTAAAGGCATTCTATTCAATCATTTTAAAGATTTTTCTGTTTAAGCCAAAATAATATTAAAATTGAGAAAATCTGCTGGGCTGTCTGTTGATGCTTAAATCAAGCAAGATCCTGTGATTTGTTTTGATGTTTCCTACACAATGGCTCTGTGATTTTCTCAATAGTACATTATCGTAAGAACACACTGAAATCCAGGCATGTCAGAGTAAACACAGAAATCAGACTTGATAAGTTGATGCAGGTAGGAATTGGATTAAGACCACAAAATGACTGAGAAAGACATTATAAAGAAAGAAGTAATTTTTCATTGTGGCTTTTGTTGATCAATTATTTATACTGTTGTCAACAAGCCCAAGATGTAGACTTGAATAAGTTTCATCACTGACCTGCAAAGATTTGGGATTTCATTCACTACTTGCTTTAGTTATAACCATTGTGCACATTTTTGTTTTGTTTTTTTGTTACTAATTTTCTTTAGTTACAGCTGTATCATGCTCAAATTCTGCTTGAAATTCGCTTATTATAATTTATGCCAGCATGACGCTTACTACCACAAGTGGCAAAAGACTTACCAGTTTTACACTCAAAAAATGATGATTTGTCTAAGCCTGCTGTGATGCTAGTTTTTCTTTCTTAACTGAGATAAACTTTCAGAGATATATCACTGATTCAGAACTCTTTGAACTAACAGACATGAGGCAAGTTTGGCCTCCTATAGTCTGACCACCTACAAATACCCACCTTAGGTTGATATTTGTAAAGGTCAGTTATATGACCTTAAACTATATGTATTATGATTAGCAAAATAATATGCTGTTCTGTCAATTTACACATATCCACAAAAACCCCTATAAGTATTAACGATGTCTGTTTTTCCTTGAACAGCTTGGTGTGGGCTTATGTGGACTCCTGATAACAATCTTGAGGGTTGTCACCAAGACTACAACAGATAACCTTCATTTGTCAAGCTACTACTACTTTGGGATTGCTGCTGCGTTCATTCTACTAGTGATAGCTGCCTATCTGCATCTCACACGAGGTAATGCATTCCAGCGCTACTACTCACGCATGCCAAGAAGTGGTTTTGACACTGATTGGAAGCATCCCTTCCAGAGATTTGCATTCTTCACTGGTGAGGCATTGAGAGTGCTGCGGTACAAGCATGTCTTCTGTCACTGCTTTCTCCTGACACTGGTAACTGCACAGCAGTATATTGTTATGCCATCAGTGGCTACTATGGGAACTGATTTCCTCGGCAACGGCTGGTTCCCAGTTTTGTTGATTCTTGTTTACAATATTGGTGATGTTCTTGGTAGGGGACCTCTAGCAATGTACTATGTGTACTCCATACATTGGGCGTGGCTGTCCACTTTGGTACGATTTATAGTTGTGATTGGCATATGTTTAAGTGTACCACCTCACATGTTGAGTGACAGACCTGCATGGATGGCAACCTTTGTTGCAGTACTTGGTCTTTCCACCGGCCATCTGATGACATCACTGATCTCTTATGCTTCCTCTGAGGTACCTGGACGTGCCAAGGAAACTGTTGGATACTTGAGTGTGTTGAGCATAACACTTGGAATGGCTGGTGGTAGTGCTGCTAGTTACTGCATCAAAGCTTTTCTAGACAGGACTGGTTAAATTCTCACTACTGTTAGGCCATCCCCCCTTTTCCCCCATTTACCATTGTTTCCATTTCCAAGTGTTTTGGTTTGGTTGGTTTGAGTAGGAAAAATCTCCCCTGCCTTCCCCCCACCCCCCCCCCCCCCCCACCCCAGGAGTCCTGGTACCCTAGCTTCATACCCGGGGGACCAGAAAACATCAAAATGTGGTTACCACATTAGCATAGAGGATGAAAACTGCAAAAGGATCTATTGGTGCATTGATGAGAGTTTGGCTAATCTGCCTTGTTTGGTGTATTTTCCAGGTAAAAAGGTTCTCCTACTGTACACTGCTTTTTTGAAAATTCCAAAATCTGAGTTGGTTGGGTGTCGGTTTATGGGGAAAAGGGGGATGGCCTTACAATGTAGTAAAAAATTCTGTGGTTCTGGTTATCAGACACACCTGATGTTTTTCTTTCTTCCATTAGAGGTCTTGAAGGATTTATAATTAGCCAGGGACCATTCACTCTAAGATGATGCCTGTTATACACAATAATTTATTTTTTCTTTCTGGAGGAGGTCTCCCTCATGTTTTCTCTTTTTAACTAAACAAAAGTGTCAAATTTAAAGTTACTTCTGATCAGGTTTTTCTTTTCCATAATTTTTCCAGTTATGCATGTTGATCAAGCTGGTATTGGCAGTGTGACCAAAATTTAGGAACCATTAACCAATTTGTAACAGGAAGCTCAGTGTTATTAATTAAAGAGCTTTTCCATAAACAGTGTAACTGCCAATAGTCAAGTCTGGCAGATCACAATAAGTCCCTTTTGGTTTTGAGAAAGAATCAGAGTATGTTTGCTTTCAGCCATGGCAAACAAGCTCTTTGAACCAACATTTCTTATTGGTTCAATATTCTAGAAAAATTATTATTATATTAGGAAATTTGTTTTTCACAACTTCAATTTTTTGGAATAATGAAAATTTGTTACAGAGAAAAAAAAGAAAGTTGCTTATTTATTGGTGCTTATAAGAATTCGAGTTTCTTATTGTGAAATGTCTTCCCTCCAAAGCCGCAATATTACATGTAAGATTTCACAAAATTTCTGGTAATAAGATACAGCTGTAGTTAATATCTAACATAAAATCAAAAGTGATACCTGATTCAAGGGACGCAAGGAAAATGTGACTTCGACTTGAACTTTCATCAAGTTGAGTTTACTCACGTATGTAAAGAATAAAATTGCTTTGATTGTTTGTGCCAAGCCTGGTATTAGGATTTAAGAGTTGAGCACAATGTCCCATTAAAGTATATAAATGCCTTGGGTAGTTTTTATGTGGCAAAGAAACGTATAAAGCACCTAGCACTTAATGGATAAGTGCTATATAAATATTATTGTATTGTATTGTATAACACCCTTTGAAGAAAAATCTTCTTGTGTGAGTTTTGCATCAAATTTCTTGTTTGTTGTTTTCTCTTTTATACCAGTCAAACCATTGTTACAAGGTCAACCTGAAAGGAGCAGTCACAGCTAGCCATTTCAGAAGGGCGACTGTTTAACACAGTGCAACTGTAAATTATAAACTTTCAAGATTTAGCTTCAAGTGATGAATGTTGTGTTCTGTTAATAATTGTGATCACTAGTCAGAGCAAAGTCTTTTTGTAATTTGGAAACTTGACTCATAAAAGGTGAACTCCCAGTAGTGGTTAGCACTGTTTTGTCAGTGCACACCCTTAGGCAAATGGTAAATGCTTAACTTACCAGAGCGCTTGCCTATGCTTACAATGTGTTATACCGCTCTAGTTTCTTGTTCTTTTCTTTTGTGAGGCTGTCTTCTTTCCTTTTTGATATAATATTTGGCATTACTTATTTAGGATTGCATTTACAATGGTGTAACCTCACTAGAAGTCACACAAGTATTGCAATTTATTTCCTTGTTACTCCTATTAATTTATTGAATTAGTTAACTGCTTGACAATATTGATGAGGGTATTAAACAACAAATGTTGAATATTGATGACAGTATTAAACAATCCCTGTTCAGCCTTCCCTGGAGTGCCTTTAAATGATTACTGTATTAAAATAGTCTTACATGATATGCAAAGGAACACAATCTAACATACATGATGGAATTGAGAAAATGATAACACAATGCAAAAGGAAAAGTACCTTTTTTCTTCAGTCTTGCACCTATTGTCTATGTACACTTTGTGAAGCTGAAAACAGTAAAACACGTCGCCTAGTCGTCTCTCTTCTTTCACTGCATGCTCAAGGTTCAGCAGCTGTAGAAGATAGCAATTATTTCCATGAACACTTTTTTCACTTTTCAAAAACAAACTTCAAACTGAAGAAGAACTATAGCTAGTGAGAATGAACAGCACTTTCAGAAATACGAAACATTGCGGCAGTAACTGTCATGTTCAGTTACAGTGTGTAGTGCAAAGCTCCTTGCACAAAGAAAATGAGACGAATTTGACAATTACCTATGTTGCTGTGTCAGACAAGGTGACCCATTATCCCCTTATCTATTTATCATTTGTTTGGAAATCCTGGCCATTAATATACGTCTTAACAAAGAAATTCAGGGAATATTGGTAGACAATGAAGAGATAAAACTTGAAATATTTGCTGATGACCTGACGGCATTCCTCAGAAATCACGCCTCTTTACATGCTTTGTTAAACACTGTAGATAGTTTCACCTTGTGCTCTGGGCTAAAAATCTATTATGAAAAGACAGAGGTAATGTTCTTGGGGACTACAAAGCCAACAACAGAGACGGTCATAACTCTGGCCAGCGATAGACACATTACAGTCAAAAAAGCTATTAAGATATTAGGGGTTCATTTTACATATGATCAAGTTCTTTGGAGAAAGTTAAATTTTGATGAAATTTTAAAATCTATCAGGGAGAGGTTGCATTGTTGGAATTGGAGAAACTTAACAGTGTTTGGACGTTTACAGATTATAAAATCATTTGTAGTTCCAGTTTTTATGTACAGGGCTGGTTAGTTTGTATACATAAGGACATAGTTACACTCAAACGAAGAAAACCGTGAACGCTGAAAATATTCCTGGAATGTGTGTTTTGACCAATCGCACGCGAGACCTTGTAACCGCAGAAAACGAACGGGTTTCTCAGTCACGGAATCGAGTTGGTTCTCGAATTGTTTTGAAAGGCCTCAAGATTTAATCTTCATCTTTATCTTACAGGAATTGAAATTACTGTTCCTTTCTATCTGCGAGCCACATGCACTACGCAAGCGAAAATATGTTTGAGCGCTTTAAGAGAATAAAATTTTTCGACATGGCGGCCCAACGATTAGCGGTTCCGGTATTTCAAATAAAAGCAACTCAAGCGGCAGTTGTTTCACCTTGATGTAAAAATTGCAATGTCCTCCCTTAAAATTCGCCCAAAGCTGCTATTATTTCTGATAGCACAGCTGACTCGATTTATTTAGGCCGAAATCGTTAAATCTTGAGGTCTTTCGAAACAAATTGAGAACCAAATCCTTTCCGTGATTGAGCAACCCATTCGTTTTCTGCGGTTACATGGAATAGCACGTAATTGGTCAAAACACAATGAACATTCCAGAAATATTTTCAGTGTTCACGGTTTTCTTCGTTTGAGTGTAAGGAAGCAAATAAAATTATATTTAACTTTATCTGGAAAGGAAAAGATAAAGTGAACAGTCAGCCTTACAATAAGTGATGTAGAAAACCGTGGTCTAAAAGCACCACACTTGGAATCAACTATTAAGACACAGCGAATTATGTGTTGCAAAAAATTTGCAGACTCGCAACAAAGTAGTTGGAAAATAATTCTCTTGCACTATTTAAGACAAGTTTGTGGCAAATTAATTTTAGGTTGTGATTTTAGCGTTTAGAAACTTCCCGTTAACCTACCCAAATTTTATTAAGAATGTCTTGAAATTTATACTGAATATGCTGCAGCAGTAGAAGGACACATTCAAGACATGGATAACAATAAAAGATCTAACATAGTTATATGGAACAACAGACACGTTCTAATTGAAGGAAAATCAGTGTTTTATCACAGTTTGTTCGATAAAGGAATAATCACGCTTTGGAGACAATCACAGTTTAAGTTGAGAACACATATGCAACAGGATTTAGGAGATACAGAGAAAATTTGGATGGAAAATCCCGCCTGTTGATCGGCCATAGTCCTAAGGCTTCTTGGTCAGTGGGTGGTGCCTGTGAGAGACTGGGGTACTGGAACTTTTACTGCAGAAATCCTGCAGTTCTGGTTCTTAGTTTTGTTACAGTACACAGCCAATGAAAAAATTCATTTTTTCACTATGCTGGAGTCTAACTTGGCGACCAAGGACTTGGCCAGCAGGACCGAGGACCTTGGCCACGAGATTGGGGTCAAACCAATCTTGTACCAACAGTTTACGTAAACTTAGTTTGGTAACTCCGCTGACCAGTGCAGAACGGTGACTGAGCCAGAGTCATGAACAACATGGCACCCTTCGTGGTTGAGAATACTTGCATACTCCACCACCAAAAGAGATTTCAAATTTCTCTGACCTATTATAAACTCATGCAATGTTTCCTTTCTTGATGAGCCCCTGTATCATTATGGTTTCAATGGATCTCGAGATTTTCCAACACATGTAGACCAAAATAGCACTAACATAATGCATTCATTAGAACCTTTAAAAACAATGTGTTGTTCTAGCAAATATCCATACTCCCTCCACGGAAGGATGTTTTGGTTTCAACCCCCCACCCCTCCGGAAATTCCAGTTCAGGTTCATAACCCTCCTCCTCGGAATTTCCAATGACCCTCTGTGGTGCCGGTATGGATATTTTCCGGAGCCACACAATAAAAAGAAAGGTTATGAGCTTTCTCTGATTACCGATCTCCATACCTCTGTAGCGAAGTAATGCAAGAAGCCATTTTTTGCCATATTTATGGCCCAAAACCAAGCTGAACATGCAAAAAATGTGCTATCTCAGTCGAACAAGCTTGGTCATAATTATTACACGTAGTTACCAAAATGCAAAGGAGTACAAGCAACTTTGCCAAGTGGTGAATATTTTCAAAACTTTTAAAACTATTTCTATTTAGAGCACTTCTCCTTCACGAGATGGCTCATGGGAACTTTAGTATTGATGACCATTTGCCACCCCCAATAGACCAATGGAAACACAGATACAGAAACTCACAACAACTGACCTATAAATGTTTCCATTTTTTCCGAAATCCAAAAGCAGTCAAGTGAGTGTGAAGTAAATAAAAAATACAAATGGCTAGCAAAAAAAAAAATAATAACAATTAGTGAAAAAAGCAGTGAAAATGCAGTGCTCACAAGCCCAAGTATCAATTTTATGCCCCTGACACATATTTGCGGTCAATAAAAACCGTGTCTGTGGTACGACACTAGCCTGTTCCAGGCTCCAAGATAGTTGGAAAAGCAGACTGAGAAGTAAAACTGGTGCAAAACTCTTGTGGGTGCTGGGGAGAGACTGGGCGTGCTTTTTCGCTGCTCGCCCACTGTTCCGCTCGTCTCCACTGACCGAGAGCCTGGCACAGGCTAGTACAACACAAAATTACTTAGCTAGCTAATGCTGCAAAAGAGAAGCCTATACATAACAGTTACTACAAATTGTTCGTGGTTACATTTTTATAGCCTTCTCACAAAATTCTAATTACATGTAACCATTAAAATAAAATAAATCAAACGTAAAAAACATTTTTTTAAAATATAAGAATAAACAATAGGTGTAACATTCTAGGAATACATTAATAAATTAAATATAACCGCCACCAATCTCTTCTGTCTGCTTCTGCACGTTTCGTACAAAACGATGAGGGAGTTTGTCAGTTTCTCTTTACATTTTACATGTTCTAGCTATCAGTTGTTTACACCTTGCAAGAATTAAACTCCGGATATTGGGATGAACAACGTAACAATCAGAATGTCGAGACACATCAAACGAAGACAGCAAAAAGAGACCAAAATTCTGTTGAAAGTCAGTCATCTTTTCTTCTTCTTTTCTCTCAATCTTGTTTGTGGCTGTGGAGTTGGAGTTGCTTGTCCGTGTAGCTTTCGACTTTTGCCTTCTCTGTCCTGTAAAGCGTCTTCATCGTGCACAGTTTTATTTGAAGGAACTACTACGATAGCCAAAATGCAAATCAGCTGAAAAATCCCGCCAAGGAAAAGTCCATAATGAAGGACCAACTCCCAGAAAGATTTATCTTCCATGTCAGTTGTTCGAAGGCGTCTTCACGCTGTTTTGTTTTACTACCTCATATAATTGAAACAAATTAACCCTAGCCTAAAAAGCCCCCATAAGTCTCCTGAAGACGGTCCTGAAGAGGTACAATGTGATATTAATATGAAGTACTTATCGCTAGACACGTAATACGGAAAACCGTGGCACTCAGAGAGGCACATTGTGACGGATATATGAAGATTGCACTTGAAGTTCCTCTATTGTAAGAAGATGGCACCGAATGAGAAATGTCGTCACCCATTTAACCCTGAAGAACATGGTTTGACGGAAACATTTCGTCTCACAAACTACACCAAGCTTAAAGGATGAGGCTGCAAAGTCCCTCAGGAGGAACTGCTCAAACTCCTGGAGGGACTTGGCGAGAAAAAAGGCGAGGGGAAAATCGGTGTTGGAATGGACAGCTGTGTTCTCCCGACTAGACACGAGGGCATAAGCATTGTTCAGACCACAGATTTCTTCTACCCTCTCGTAGATGATCCTTACATGCAAGGAAGGATCGCCTGTGCTAACGTTCTAAGTGATTTGTACGCCATGGGAGTCACTGAGTGTGACAATATGCTAATGCTTCTTGGTGTGAGTAATCAGATGACACTGAAGGAGCGTGAAGTTGTTACACCGCTGGTGATCGAGGGATTTAATGATTTAGCTTTAGAAGCTGGTACTACGGTCAATGGAGGACAGTCTGTGCTTAATCCTTGGTTTATTATTGGCGGAGTGGCTTCCAGTGTTGTGTCTGAGAACGAGTTTATTATGTAAGTCACTGGATTCACAGTCTTCTTATTATATATTTTATTAATTTCTGAAACATTTACCTCATTAAAGTGATAAACACAACTTTGGTTAAAGAGATTTACCAAAATTTTACAATATCGATTGGAAGTCAAGTGGGAAATATTGGAAATGGTGGAACCCACTCCCAGGTTACTCTTGATTTTAACCTTTTTTGTATATTTAAAGCTGAACAAGTCATCTCATTAGTTTAGTTTGTGATCTTATTGCAATGTTTGTTTCTAGTCTGGAAAAGCAGTAAATTATTCCTATCTAGAGCCCCCCAGGTCAGAGTCCCCTCCCCCTCCCCCCCTCCCCCCCTCCACACACATACACCATTACTTGGTGTTAACAGACAGGTTAATTGACTGGAAAGGGTATAGTCTTCAGAGTCTTCCAGTCTCGGGTTCAGAGTTTATTATGTACAACTTTGTTTCATTTGCACAATAACCTGTCAGCCATTGGCTTCAGTACCAGTAGGAGACAATGGAGTCAATAATTATTGTTGTGACATTAATGCCAATGATCTGTCAACTGTCTGACCAAAGGTACAATGGTCATATGCTATAAAAAGAAAGATAAGAAAGGAAGAAAAAAAAAGATTTCTTTTAAGATTTTTTGCTGTACTTTAATTTTTTAATTTTCAAACATAACAAACAAACAAATTCTTACACAGTGCATAGTGCAGAAGAAACAGGGAATGACTCACTTGCTACACTGTACAATAGCCAGTGAGATGACTACAAGTGATACTGTTCCAGAAAATATACTTACATTGTAGACCATGCAGTTACGGGATCAATATTCGACAATGACAAAGGCAAAGCATAAAATTATGCTGCCTATTTTAGCTATTTAATAAAGTAATACATTAGTCCAGAGCAATATTAGTGTTGAAAGATCGTTATCACGGTTCAGGTTATTTACATTTATTTTTGCCCTCCCGCACACTTCCTCTAAAGGCCATCTATCTTTGTTGTTGTACTTATAGTTATCTAATAAAGTTTTACTGTTTATGTACTAAATTAAGTAATCTAAAATAATACAAATACAAACATTAAATATTATAATATTACATTTTGTAAAAAATACTGCCAGTTCCCAGTCCTGAACATGTATCTGGGTGCAAGGCTGTGCTCTAAGAAGAATCACAGGTTGCCCATAGGCTCCAAACCATGAATTCTGGGGTGCCCAGCCCTAAAGCATTATGCAAAAAATGAGTTTTCTAGTCACCCGAAGACAAAACTTAGTAGCCTGAGGCCCCAGGGCGCTGCTAGAGCACAGCCTTGCAGTGGAAAGAATATTGTTTATAGTAAGCTATCAAACATACATGTACGTGAAGTAAGGTGTATTTAATAATAGAAAAAAAATGATGAAATGATATCCGTGAATAATTTCCATACTATTGTTTTATTCTCAGGCCAGAAAATGCAGTTGTTGGTGATGTATTGGTCCTTACTAAACCTTTAGGAACTCAAATTGCTGTAAATGCACACCAGTGGTTGGAAGATGTAAGTTCCCTTGCTTAATATGTTGTTGTACCCTTGCTTTTCCTCTATTTAAGCCAAATAAATTTCAAACTTTTTTGCCATATGTAGAAGCCAAGCTTGCTTGGTTTTGGTACTCTGTTAGCTACATCCAAAAACCTGCTATAGTGGAAGAAAGGATTTAGTTTTTAATAGTCAGTAGTTTTTAATTTAAGAAAAGAAACTCAGCATATAGCATTTCCTAGTGGGTGGTTTACATGTACTTGCACATCTGTATGAGCTGGTAATAATCAGTGATTAGCCTCTGGTGCTCACTCAACCTCTGACATTTGGATTTACCTTGAGTTGCTTGTTGCATTTTATATTGTAACAGCCAAAGTGGTGGGGTCGTATCAAGGATGTTACCACAGCTGAAGAAGTAGAAAAGGCATACCAAGATGCAATGCAGTGCATGGCGAGATTGAACCGCAATGCAGCTCGATTGATGCACAAATATGATGCTCATGCTGCTACAGATGTCACCGGGTTTGGAATTCTTGGCCATGCTAGGAATCTGGCTGCCAATCAGAAATCAGAAGTCTCACTGGTTTTGCACACTCTTCCAATTTTGGCAAACATGGTTAAGATATTCAAGGCTTGTGGAATTAATTTCAAGTTACTGGATGGATTTTCTGCTGAGACTTCAGGTGAATGATTAACATTGTCATATTCCAGATGTAACTGCTAGTCTCATCAGTGTTAAATAACATCAGTGATAAATTGAACATTACTCAGCTGATTAGTTGCTGGTTATTGGCGATGATCAATGACTGATAAGGGGCGAGGTAGCAGCTATCGTAAGGTCTTCCACGATTAGTCCGCTAAACAATAGAACAAACAAAAGAAACAAAGAACGAGGTGTAAAAACAATAGAGCTGCTACATATAGCGGTCCAATGAAAATACAAATGTGTCAAGCTTTTGAGAGGTGCTACACTACCGCTGATAAGAGGCAGCAGGTTTTGTGGCTTATTGAATATTGATATTTTTGATTATTCATTGATGTAGTTGGCTTACCTTACACTTGACACAAATTGTCTTCCTACATGTAGGTTTATGCATCAGACACATTATTTGTGTAGATATTAATCATTAGACAGATTTATGAGCATTTTGTTCATGTTTAGATTGCATGGAAGTCTGGTGAGAGAATAGAATGGACTGTTGTTTGGATCTTTTTGAACACATGTTTTTGCCCTGTCAATAATCAGATTTTCACCTTATTTTTTTGGTTCAAAATATATTGTATTCTTTTTTTGCTTCAGTCTATGTTTGCTTCTTATTTTTAGCTACATTTTCATTTTGATCATTTAGCGTACATTTGCTAAAAAAAGATGATAAGTTACACTGCAATGGTTTTGTAGCTACATGTACCTGATGCCTCTCCAATTTAAAATAGTAGCTTTGCTGTCTTGGGATCAAATTTATTTGCAGAAGGGTTTTCTGTCGTGGACAGGTAAACTGTCTCAGACAGATAATGCACCCTTAGAATCAAGTTGGTCATGGATTACAAAAATTCACTTAATACCAATTTCTTGAAGGATTTCTTGATGCTTACTCATACTATTACACCTGTATGCTATGCAACTTTTTATTAATTTTTTCCTCCAGGTGGCCTTCTCATTTGCCTCCCACGGGACAAGGCCCAGAGTTACTGTGATGAGCTACAAGCTTTAGATGGACACCCGGCCTGGATTGTGGGTGAAGTAGTGTACGGCAACAGGGAAGCCAGGATAGATGCAGATTTAAAGATAATTGAAGTGTAGTCAGCCCTGCTACGTGTTCATGTGTCAAGTAACAAACTGGGAAAGTCCGTATTACTAAGCAGAAGCACTCAACTAAATGCACTTAGATCGGGGTAGTAGTCATGCAAAGTTTCTCGCTTTGTTCGATGTTTGTTAGTGAGAGAATGAAGTACCGGTAAGACATCACTGAAACCACCTGTTTTCATTTTTAAATGTCAATTTTGAATTTCAACTGCAAACATTTGAATGACAATGCCAATGATTTGGCGTGGACGTTAATAGTAATGTAAAATTTGCATTTTGCAAGCATTGCAATATTGACATTATCAGTGTGACTTTAATTTAAATTGAGGGGCATAAGCTCAAGGATTTCACTGTTTAGTTCCCAAGTTGATCTCCGTCAGAGTTGTGTGAATAGTTCAGTTTACAAGGGCCGATTTAGATGGTACAAGTTTTGCTTACAACTGTCGTATGCGACTTTTGTAGCGCATGCTGCTCGCATCAAGCAAAGATCGTACATGACTCGTCATTCTAACATTTGGATTGTGGCTACGACTGTTGTAACATGTCTCAAAATCCTACGACATTTTTTGTGTTGTATGCAACTGTCGTGAAGATGTTGTACATCTAATTTAGACAACACAATTCATGTTGCAGACATGACGAGGGCAAGTTGCATACAACTATTGTAAGCAAAAATCGTACCATCTAAGTCAGCCCTAAGATGACTGAAACTGTACTGTTCTTGGAATAAAGGCCTCTTGCAACCATGCAATGCTAATCTGACAAATTTTAGCACTAGTTTATAAAATCTGCATTTCTTCATATTGAATCATTTAATTAAATTATTTTATTTCCTAGAAATTATATTATTGTCACTACATAGAGTTTCCCAGTTAATTGATCAGGTGACTCTTTCTCTTTGAAACGTTCTTGCCGTGTAGCGTGACAGTTCTGTTGAACACAACAAGCCAAATGAGTTTACTTTGTGAGTCCTATGTAGAACTGTGTTTTACAAATAAGGTGCAAAGAACAGAAAATGGCAGGATGTTTGTTTCATAGAGGGAACTACAGAGTACGCACTGAAATAGTGAAAGACCTAATGACAAAAACTGTTAGTATCTGGTTAGTTCCAAGGGACTAAAATGGTGAAGGCGGCTTTTGTAGTTGCTGCTCCTAACCCTTAACATTTACTGTAACTTCACATGTGGTGACACAAGTTTTTCTTTGCACACCAAGCATTTGTTTTTCTTACAAGTTGATCATGTCACTATCGGTCACTTTGGCTGTGATGCCATGCATATGTCAGGTAACCATGGCAACAGGAATTGAGCAGCTTGTTGCTGTGTTACTTGGATTAGAGGTGGCATCTTCTCTGCATAATCTTCATGTTGTTTTATATGAAGCTTTTTGGGAAAATCATGTTTGAAACCTAAAAAGCTGATGTTTTGGGACATCTATGAAGATTCTACACAGAGAAGCAATATATGTTTTTGAGAGAGTGATGACTGAATTAAGTGTCATGTACAACCAGTGTGATCTGAACCTAAACCTATACCTGTGCAAGACAACTTGTCAGTCAAATGTAACATCATTCCATCCAAAACAGAAATTTTGACGGCATTAGGCAAACTTTTACAGTAGAAGTTATTTTGATATTTGACCACATGTAATATAGATGTCAAAATTCTTGTAGGTTTATCTTCATGTCAGGTGGTACCTTTTAGGAATGTGTTTAAAATTTCTAATGAGCCTTCCTGTCACTGTAATGTAAGAGTCCCCCCTCTCCCCCCCACCCTTCCCCCCGGAGAAGTTGGCAGAAGGTAGGGCAACTGAAAGAAAGATCACTGACTTTGAAAGTTTGGCAGCCAGTGGTGTTACATTTGATTGCATCTTGTGTACCTTCTTTAATAAAAAGTTGTAAAGGGCTGAAATGGGCATATTTTTCTGCAAACTATTGTAGGTTCAAATCAAGATAATTTTGTTTAAAAATGTAATTTAATATAAAATAAAATAAAAAATGCTTCAACTGTATTCCAAGTTCAAATGTTGTCATTCACTAACTACTGATCGGATTAAATAACAAAGCAATCAAAGTCTTTGATATGAAGTCTTTGATATTAACAGCTTTTAATATCCATAAAATTTGACACACACTGTAGAGAAAAGCATTCATACGGTAGGCCCTGCTATCTTAAATGTCCCACTATTTTGTTTCCTTGGATGGTGTTGCCCACTTATTTACTATCAGCTCGAATTGCCGATAATTTTGTTTTGTTTACCTTGTGCGTTTGATACCAACAGAAGAGTCTACGGATTTTGACATACAATGCCCTTTTGGTATTTCAAACAATTTTTTTACTCAGAGAAGTTTTAGGCAAACATCTTGAAAGTCAAAAAAACTTTGATAGAAGTTAAAACTTGTGTGCATGAAATTCTCCCCTCTGCAAGCTGGAGATCTCAAGCTTAATCTGGCTCTGTCCATTTTTTTTTTAATTATTATTTTGCAAAACATTCATAACACATTACAAGAAGGAAATAGAGTACATACTAGGACTATGCGCACACACACACTCAGGCAAGTGATTGTGTCCTCTTGGTTAAAGACTATTGTTATTAACAATACTACGTACTGGCACTCCATGGCAAATAATCTTGTTCTAGAAATAACAAATATGGTAATAATTAAAAGTGACAAATAGCTATAGAAAAGTAGGTTGGTTGAAAAATCAGGTCTGTTAAGATTAAAATGGAAATTGGATGTGATGTTCTTGGAAAAGGAGCTGATGTTCCATTTCTTATAATGGATAGAGAGTTTGTTCCTCCCTTTGGTGGTCCAATGCTCCATTTCAAAAACTGCTTTCGCTTAGGAAGAACACAGCTCTTGATGGTAACACACCCTTGAGCTTGCAATTATAAATATACCATTCTGAGAGTAGAATCAGATGATTGGTTAATAGGGCATCTTCTGATTGGTGAGTTATGCCAAGAATTATGTCACTCTTAAACAGTTGTTGTATTGAGCTCCAAAAGCTTTGTATCAGTACGCTAAAAGAAAAAGTGTGACATACTTTCCTCATTGCAAAAACAAAACACACACAGAGGAGACTCAGTGTGAAAAGGAAGGTGTTCAGAGGAAATATTTGATTTCAGATTTTATACTGGAATATTTCCTGCAATTTTGTAAGAAGTGCACATTTGAAAGGGAGCATGTAAATAGTTTCCCAGTCAAGATTAATTGTTTCCAAGGCATATTGATTCTCAAATTTCTTTTTTGCTGTTGGTGGTTTTGATATCTTTGATCTTTTATCACTTATGCTCGTTATGATTCAAGTTTCCTCTCCAGAATTCTGATTAAGGGCAGTGCCTCCTTTTGCTACTGCGCTTACGTTCTGTGCATCTCGGGATATTCAAGTTTCTTAAGGAATTTGCCCACTAATAAAGCAATATTTTTGTGCGGTTTATGACTGTGGAAAAATCAGATCTAAGCAAGGGCTATCAGAATCCAAAAAGAAAATTGGGGGTAACCACGCATTTTTCAGAGAAAATTGAGCTTAAATTTGGAAAGAAATTGCCATACATTCGTACTTTAGCGCTTTTTTGGAATTATGGTAGCATAATTATCTCTGAAAAATGCGTGGTTACCCACATTTTTCTTTTTGGATTCCAATCACCCTTGCTAAGGTCTACTTTTTCCCCATAGTCATAACCTTTGCAAAAATACATCTCTATTAGGATCGAGGTACCGTCCTTAAATTACTTTCAACCTGTGCACTAGGTTAAAACTTAGTCAATCCACCCTTGCCAAGTTGTCTCACTCTCAGTTGCCATGCCTTCATGTCTATTATTAAAGGAGGAAAAATGAAAAAAAAGCATGCAAGTCCCAGTCCCCACCATAGAAGAAATGGTCAATTGTGATCAAGGCGACCTACTTAAAGCTTTTTATTCAGGTGGGTGTGCCTGAAGTAGACATTCACCTTTCTCCATTTATACAGTACAAAAAAACCTTTTTGTCTGAATATTTTTATTCATAATAATCTAGGTCGTGCGTGGGTCATCATACAAATTACACAGGTTTTTCCCTTTAGAGATTTTTAAATGTGCAATAGTTAGTAGTGCACACCCGACTATGCACAAGAAAATTTGAATCCAATTTTCCCATTTGCTTGCTGTCCAAGGCCTTTTAAACCACTTTAATTTACTGTTAACTTAGAGTTAAACTAAATCAGTGGAACTCCCTTTGTCTGGCCACAAACCGGGCACAAAAATCTTGCTGTATTTAATGAGGTGATAGGACCAAAGGTTTTTTCCATAACAAAATGAGAGCATGGGATTTTAATTTGAGACAAAATCAAATGCCTGTGGCAATGAGGTGGCTTCAAGGGGGGTTCCACTGTGAAAATTTAAAGAGAAGATCGTCCTGTCAACAAACTTGAACTTCCAGAGTGTATGCAGAAAACAAGGAACTTCAGGTCAGAAGTATCTAAGAAGAACGCGACTTTTGAACAATAGGGTATATGCTTTAAATTATCAGGTTTCACACTGATCTCACTCCCAAGGTATCAAGGGTTCAATAACTTTTGAAGAAGGTGTCAGAGCAAGCCAAAGCAGGCAGCATCTAAGACAATTTTTCATAAGCATTCAAGTGAAAATCAAGTATGCAGCTATCTAAAATCAAATAGATAGCCGTGTAGTACCAGTCACCACCTGAAAAATTTATGTATAACTAATGAAATCACTGTGTCAGCCACAGAGAGAAGCCAGGGATATAGGAACATGACTGTTTACTAATCTCACACTCAATCTTGTGCTCTGATCTAAAGGTCTTCTACAAATCAGATAGAACCGACTCCTCCCTGAAGGGAAAGACTATATTTCTATCAGACCACTCACCCACCTAACCCACAACACACCCTAACTTAGGGGTACCCTGCTCCTTTAAATAGAGTGGTTTTACTTCACCTGTGAAACAGAGTCTGGCAATTAGAGTCTTATAGTCAAAGTTCAACAAAAGAAAACAATGGAATTAGGGAGTAATGATATGTTATAGCTTAGTATCTATTTCACAGGTTTAGGAAAATCACTCTCATCACCTAGTAATAATTATTAGAACTTTAACTAAATTCAGTAATCCCGGCCTGATCAATCGATGAAATCGATAATCGATAACAATTGATGACAATCGACGGCAATCGATAACAATTAATCAATTGATATCGGAAATTGATGACCAATCGATTGCCAAAAAATTTGCTTTTTAATTGCCATCAATCGATTATCATCGATTTCCATATTTTTTGAGAGGTCAAAAGGAAAATATTTACAGAAGAAATACGGAGAAATGAAATTACATAACGATCACAAATTTGTCCACGGAGAACACGGTGGAGAAACTGAGTAAAGCATCAGACAATATTTCCGCGATTTACTTCTCATATCTTCCTTGACATCCGGCTTGACAATGCAAAGCAATCGTTACCCTGGTTGCTATAGTTCCAAAATCTGCGCACTAATTCTGCTAGATTACACCGTGCGCCGGATTTCTTTGGCTCGTCATTTCAGTAAAGTAATTTCTATCCTCACGAGCACGTTTATCCTTCCTCCAGGACGCCATCTTGCTTTAGCATCATTAACTGGACTTCCTGTTACAGTGCTACCGAAATGCACAAATCTCCTGTCTTCTTCTGAGCAACGAATCGCTCGCCAACCTCAACAGAAAAAGGGCACTCATGACAACCCTTAACTTCAACCCGCTGGATATTCAAAATAACCTGACTCATGCTAACTGAGTTAGCATGAGTCACCAGACACGTACGCGGTCACCAGCGGAACTAACTAATTGATCGAAAATCGATCGAAGGAAAACAGCTTGACAGCAAATGACAGTCAATGGTAGTCGACAATTTATGGTAATCGATTGTAATCGATGACAATTGATAGCAATCAGAGGACTCGAGCTTGTGATTATCGATTGGTCATCGATTAACCAATAGCAATCAATAGCAATTAATTATTTGTCATGGTTTGTTATCGATTGATCGATTGGATTTCCGATGATCGATTAATAATAATAATAATAATACAATTCTTTAAACAGATAGCCTATATCACACAAGGTGGTTTTCAATAGGGCACTGTGAAAATATAACAAGATAAAATTAACTAAAACACTAAAATGCTAATTTAAATATTAGAAAATTAAGAGGGATTAAACACCTAAGTTCTACTTAAAAGTAGAAGAAAATGTTATTATTATTATTGTTATTAATGTTATTAGAGTGCTTTTCAAATGAGTGTCGTAAAACCAAAACCAAAGTAATTATCCCAGCCAATCACAACAAACACAAATTATCCAATGAACCAATCAGAACTCGAAGCAAATACATGTCACTAGCGCCAAGCGTGGGAAAACGCGTGAGAGCAAGTCGCAATTGGTTTCAGTTTTACTTCTGATTGGTCGAGAAAGTGGCGCGAGATGTTTTAACCAATCACAGAGCGAAGTAAAGCAAAACCAAAGCAAAACGCGATTTACTTTCGACACTCAATTGAAAACCGCTCTATTGATCAGGCCCGGGAGTACAATGTGGGAAACAAAGGCAACTGCTTAATGTCACTGCCCAGTGACATGAAAACCTGAGACAAGGTGTTGAGCATCACGAAACATGGCAAGGAAAGGAATCTGATTGACAGGAGAGATCAAGCTATGCTCACAACAGTGGAAAAGACCATAAACCATTTGCTAAAAAGGTAACAGCAAAAATTCAGCTGATTTAAGATTACCAATCAAGTAAACAGTAAAGGCCAAAACAGTGTTAATATGAATTTCAACAACATGCAATCTCTAGAAAGTTTAAGACTCAATCAACATTTAAGGTTTTCACTACGGAAGTGAATACTGTTATTGATGCAGCAGAAGTCTAAAACACAACGATTTTAATTCAACTGGTTCAAAGTCGCCAATGTGTGCTCTGAGGTGTTTTTTTTTTCCCTGTCTAATGGTTGTAAATATTATGATCAAAAGAAGTAAAAAACAATCATTTTTCTAGTTGTTAAGCTAAGCAAGTCAAGTTACCATTACAAACTGTCAGTCAAAACTAGTGAAGCAAGGCAGTCTTGTGCCTAAGACATTACATGACCAGGGGCACCACTACCTCCCCATGTGTGAGATGCCAGCTTTGCTGCCAGGATTCCCTGATAACCATAAATATTATGCACCTGGGTAGAGTGAGACAACGTGGAGTTAGTTTCTTTTCTAACTAAAAAACACGATACCAAGCAGAGACCAAGCCTCAAACTACTGACCCTATGATCTCCTGATCAGAAGTCCGATCAAAAGCCCCATGCAATGACCACCACATTACTGTGCCTCCACAATCAAAACTGACCTAACGCTAAACTACATAAATTTAAAGGGGCATAGTCACGCTATTTTAGTCCACTTTAAAAATCAAAAATACATCCTCACATCAATAAATGCCCACAAATAATGGTCTAGTTTTGTTACCAAAGACTATATTACTTCACTGAAACTATTTTCTGTCGTCTGTTGCTACGGATGGCACGGATGGAAATAGATTGCAACTTGAAAAAATTAGGCTAAACTTTTCAAAATCTTAAAGCGTGTTGACATTAAATCGATAATAAATGGTCGTGGTTTGTTTTCTCTTAATGAAATTAAGTTAATATGTTCTTTTAAATGTTCAACACAATGTTGGGCATGGATAAAGTTAGCTACCGATAATTTTAGCACAGTTTTGACCAAAAATCTGCGAAATCCTCGTGACTATGCCCCTTTAAGTAAAATTTATAATTCTACTTTAAACCACCCACCTGTGCAAATTCCCTTTCAAGTAACATTATTAAATTTAAACATTTAATAAGTTTTATTAAAGGGCTCGCAGGAAAAAGGGCTTGTGTGACCATTTGACCTTGAAATCTAAATTGTTCCAGTTTAGCTCAACTTTGGCACACAGGCTGGTCTTCATGTAAGAAACATAGTTGTGCATTAATTCCTTGACCTGAGAGCATTAAGTCTATTAGCCTATTACTTTTCTCAAAAAGCTGAACTTGCTCAGATGGAGGTATGTAACTAAACATGGAGGTATGTTTTTACATGATGAGCAACCTGCATGCCAAAGTAGATTTTAATTGGTTCAAGTTGGATTTCAAGGCCAAATTGTCACATAGGCACTTTTTCCACGAGGCCTTATTCCAAGAGGCAACACACGAAGTCCAAATACCGCTTCAGTGTAAATGACAGGTCGGTGATAAAACAGGAAAAATTATGAATGCAGAAGCTCTTCCGCTGGTGATTTAGAATGTAATCACGTTTCATTGTGCTAGTCAAAATGATCAAGATCCCTGAACCTTTTCCTCATAAGAAAATGCCTTCGAAATGAACAAGGACCATGGTCATCGTCATCCTTATCACTCTTCTTCATTTTCAAAATTTCAATAGTTGATTTACAGGAGGCCAGACGTTTCTCGAGGTACTTGACTCTCTCCTCTACAAGTTGCTGGGCATATCTTGGCTCTAACTGAGGAAAGAGTTCATTTTTCTTGAGCGTTTCCCAGGTAGTCTCCTGGGAAACAAACCTTGACATGCAGCGGTGAATCAGTTCATCGCTCAAGTGAAGTCTCTGAGCCATTACAACAAACTCGAGCGCTTCGTCATTTGTCATACTCTTGAACAAAAAATACTTCTCGCAGCGAGCTTTTAATCTATCCATTTGGTACTCACAAGATAGCTCCAATAAAGAGAAGCAGTTTTCTTCGCAGATACGGTGTTCAACATAAGGGTAGATAGAGCGAAGCAGTTCTTCTATTTCTTCCGCCTTTTTCCCAGGAAGTGGAATTTCAGTTGCGTTCTTCTCTTTGAAGTCAGACGAAAGCATTCTGTCGAAAACGGGAGAACACATCGATAAAATGGAGCGATGAACATGAAAACGCTTGTCTTCGACGACAAGTACTAAGTCGCTCATCTTCCAGGGTTGAGAAAAGTCGAGTTCTGGTTTACATGTAGATATTTTTGAAGGAGCAGCATCTTTCGCAGGAGAGGGAGTGTTCGCTGCCGCCATGTTTTTTCTCTTTGTTTCCGGTGACTCCTAATTGCTAGGTTGGGTGGCCTGTGTTTAAAAGTTCTCTCTAGTTTCCAATCTCTGCTGTTCAAAAATAAGGACAGTAAATTTGTACTGAGATAAGGAAATAATCGGTCCGGACGCACGAAAAAATGGTATGAGCGTGAACCTCACTGACTTTAAATAAGACCTGGTTATGTTATGGATACAACTGACAGTGTGGTTGCTGAAAAAGAAGTCACGTCTTGTGTGAAATGTACATTTCTTCCCGTCTTGAGAGACAACTGTACTTATGTCATGTAGCAAAGTGTCGAAATCAGAATACTTTCGCTTTTTAGGCGAATGCGTTTGGCTTCAACCTACGTCCTGTTTTTGGCCTTCAGTAATATGAATGACAAGCCTAAATACGGCAACAAGTTTAAATGTTATTTCTTAACTAACATTACATTTTCTGTTTTTACACACGGCCTCCTTGAAAAGCAGGTGTTTTCTTTTCATCTTTATTATTTTAGTTTCTTTTATCTTAGTTTTCAGATTAGTTAGGAAGTTAGTTTTTTCTATACTTCAATGTAAATGTATACCTGAAGGAAATACCGTGTTTAAATAAAGTTACCTTACCTTACCTTACCTTAGATTTCGGAACATTAGTAGCACGTATTTTTAGCTTGCTTCCAGACGTCTCCTACTTGACTACTTCCTTTGCTTCAAGCGGAAGAGGGACGTTAGTGTAACACCTTTGCTAAGCGTGTTCCAGTGTGCTTCTGTTTCTCTATCTCTAGTTGGCTGGCTGCCAGTAGTAATTGATGGAATCAACTTTGATTTGGCGGTCATCAAAAAGTACTCGAGATAACTTATGGGGCATAAATTCAGCGGGATTTTCAATTGAGAGATCAAACGTGTGATTGTACGCTGTTTTTCGTCTTTCTTGAAGCATTAAGACAGAAATCTTGTTCACGGTCGCAGAGAATCTTCAGACCTTCCTCTACAGTTTGCAACATCGCCGTACTACATCTATAGACAGTGTGCCTGGGGTTGGAAAGCTAATGAGACGACAAAGACTGACAACTGAACTTGTGAAAAATCCCAGAGCAGCTTTTCAATAACATGCAATAACCACAGTTCTAAAGCTTTCAAGGCACGCAGGACTGACAGTAAAAGTTAAAATCCAGATGCTTGGAAAGGACAATGCGAAAACGTCGCCTTCTCCTGATCAGCGAATTCTTTTGTATGAATCGGTTTCTTGTTCGCCGAACAGTATCAGTTCGCTATTTACATCAGAGTAACGTATGCAAAATTTAGACCCCAAACAGTAGGATACTGGAACACGATTAGCAACGGTGTTACGCAGACGTCTCTTATCCGCGTGATGCAACGAAAATAGGAGGCGTCTGCATGCAGGCTAGTATTTTGGGGAAGCTACGAAATATATTATTTTTAATTTTAATTTTATCCCATTTTCTTTGCACAAAGTAATATAAACAAGATATATAGATTTACATAAATAAAAAGTACGTATATAGTAAGTTACAATGACAGAAAAAAAAATTAAATATGTGCAAAAGAGGAAGACTAGAAAGGAACTAACGAACCATTCGAGCTAGTCCACCTTAAAATTACAGGACAGTAATAAGATTGAACAAAATAATGAAAAATCTTAGAGAAATGTAGCAATAATTTAAAATTTGAAATTCTCATACCCATATCTAATAATTAATTATTGAAAAGTGTATAGCAAAAATTAGAGTTAGAACATCATGACACCCATGTAGCTCTGGGATTGTCAGGATCAAAACCTATGTTTTTGTAGTAATCCTCACATTGTTTTTTAAAACTAGAGATTCCAAGGTTGCTTATTCTAATATTATCTGGTAAATTGTTCCATAGATATGGTATACGATTAAAGAAAGTAGCTTTGAAAAGTTCTGCTCTATATACATTAAGCTTAAGTTTATTGCTTGAGTACGATCTAAGTCTTTTGTCAGCACAAAATTCGAAATAGTTATCAACTGGTACGTTATATTATCCACATTTTAATTTATAAAATGTAGTCAAGTCTTTAACTTCTCTTCGATAAACAAGAGGAAGTAGATTAAGTTTCTGGAGTCTTTCATTATAGTTCAGTCCTGGTAGTATCTGTCTAGTGGCTCGCCTTTGTACCCCTTCTATCATCTTTATCAATGTTACGGTTTTAGGGCTCCAAATCTCGGATGCATAATCTAGATGAGAGCGAACAAAAGCCAAGTAGAGTGATCTAAAAGTTGGTAGAAACTGATCACTTCTGCTGTTTAGTGTGCGCCGTATGAAGCCCAGCATTTTGTTGGCTTTGCTAACTTGAGAATAGATGTGTTCCTTGAAGTTTGCGTCGCTGGTGATGTCGATGCCGAGATCTTTCTGGCTTAGGACTCGTTTAATGATCTTATTGTTCATCTTGTAATCGTAAATTGTTGGATTACGCTTCTTTGTCACCGTGCAGAGTGAACACTTGTCAAAGTTGAATGCCAGTTTCCATGCATAGCTCCACTCTACTAAGGTGTCAATATCCCTCTGGAATTGCGCACAGTCCAAGGGCGATCTTATTGTACGAAAACCCTTGGCGTCGTCCGCAAAAAGTGCTAATGTGGTGTTATCCGACACTGCGCTAGGCTTGTCATTAATGAACAGGACAAACAAAGCGGGTCCAAGTAGGGATCCCTGTGGTATTCCTGACGTTACTGGTAACCAATTCGAATGTTTGCCATCGATAACCACACGCTATTGTCGTTCATACAAATAGCTAGTAAACCAACGAAGAAGAGGACCCTTGATGCCGTACTGATCCAATTTACATATCAAGAGTTAATGTGACACAGAGTCAAATGCCTTCGAGAAATCCAAAAATGTAACATCAGTTTGATAACCTTGGTCGATGGCTTTAGTTAAACGATGTACAGTGTCCAATAGCTGTGTTACGGTGGAACGTCCCTTAACAAATCCATGCTGTAGTGGATGGATCCTATCAGCTATGAAATCAAAAAGTTTGTCAAAAACACAACGTTCAGTAAGTTTTGAAACAAGACTCAGTAGCGAAATCGGTCTGTAGTTGGTAACCTCATCTTTCTTCCCTTTTTTAAACACAGGAACTATATTAGCTCTTTTCCAGTCCTTTGGGACTTCACCAGTTTGTAGAGGTAGCTTTATTAAACGGATGAGTGAAGGCGCGATTTCTAAAGCACATTCTTTTAGAATTCTCCCTGGGATTTGATCCGGTCCACATGCTTTGTTTGGGTTGATTGCTTTTAATGCCTTTGTTACTTCATCAATGCTTGCTTGAATCATGTGAAGCTCATTATGTAGATTGGTTTTCTGGAACACGGAGGCGAAGAAACGATTAAATAAATCAGCTTTGGCTTTCGGTGCAGAAGCTTTATGATTGTTCAAACTAACCACTTTAAGTATCCTAGGTGACTTGGTTTTAGCTCCATAAAATGACCAGAATCTTTTAGGGTTGTCTTTAAGCTCCGACTGCAAGTTCATCAGAAATTCCCGATATTTTCGTTTGGTGGCGGTTTTTATTTGTTTCCGTAGTAACTTATATGCATCCCAATGTGCTGCTGAATTGGATCGTTTAGCTCTCCTCCGTAATCGATCTTTTTGTCTTGACATTTTGATAATTTCACTGTCAATCCATTTCGGAGATTTAGCGTCTTTGAGTCGTATTTTTGGAATGTGGGAATCTACTGCATTTAGGAATAAATCACGCCAACTTTCCCAGGTTTGATCAAAGTCATTCTCAACAAATCCTATGTCCAGCTTCGTAACTGAGAGAAATTGCTTGAGACCTTCAAAGTCAGCCTTCTTGAAGTTATAAACATAGCGAGCTATTCGCTCTCTCTTAAGTATGGTCTTGATTTTAAACTGGGCTCCAAGGTGATCGACATTGTCCCCTTTGAAAACCCATGCCGCGTTTAGAGATCGATTTAGAACTTATCTAATATTATTATTACCTGATCGTGGAAAATATCACGAAACTTGAAGGTTTTCGTGTAACTTGTGCATTGATGCACGTCTTGTGACCAGTTACACCAGTCTTGACGAATGTAACAAACCCGTATCCAAGCAGACAAATAAATAGATATACTGACAACGGAGGTGATGACAAATTAAAGTGGACGAGTACGCTCTTCCCAATAAAACATTCCCGGGAGCCAATCGCATGACACTTCACTGAAAAATATACTTTCGCAAAATTTGAGTTTTGAAACTAGATTAGATTTTCCTACGAGTTTCGTCTGGACTGTCAACCACTTTGTCAGGGTAAGGATAAGATAGTGTAAGGGAGCTCAACATAGGCTCAAATTGTTCGAGCATAAAAGTTACGCATGGAGATCTTAAACTCAGCTGACAAATACTTGTTTCTTTTTTATTTATACCTTTCTTAAGCTAGGATTTTCTAGAAGTATTGCCATCTAAAAAAGACACCCCCTCGACGATATTGTCCAAATCAGGGTTTGCCTCGGTGTAAGAACCTGACAAGATTTTCTTTGTTTGCTTGCTTTTGTTTTGCTGTACAGTATTGTTTAAAATGTTTTTGTTTCCTTTGTTTTACGTCATCCGTGAGTTTCACAGGTTCTTACACCGAGGTATAACCCCAAATCCCCAAATCAGGCTCATGTCCAAATACCTTGCTTGACAGAACCCGGGTCCCTTTAACCAGAGTAAAGCGATTTTTACAGGGGAAAACTGAAATTAAATTGAAATTCCTTTTTTCTTTTTCGTTCATTTGACGAAAATATGTTATATTTGTACGACTAAATTAGCCCAAAGGCCTTGCTTCCTGGCTCTTTTTCTTCCCTTGGCCGTTTTTGGTACATAACGCATTGGGGGAGAAATCCAAAAATTGCCATTGCAGACCATGTCAAAACCACCGGACACAACATCAAGTGGGATCATTTTGACATTTTAGCATCGGGCAAAACTGATTACCACTGCAAAATCAAAGAAACATTGTTGATCCAAGAACTGAAGCCAGCTTTTAATGTCAACGTCAGCAGTGAGAAACTGATACTTTATTAATTAGCTGTAGCTTTTTATAGATTCACTGTTAAGATTGTTTTCTTAATCTTGGTTCCAGACCCCTTATCACTATTATATAAAAGGTTTGTCAAAATTGTAACGGTCACTTTTGAAAATGTATGCTGACTAGCATACGAAACGTCAAGTTTATATAAAAATGCGTACGTTTATAATGTTTATTACCGCTGTTTGTGTTTTATTTTTGATCAAGCTACGATGGCCCAGGAACAAAAGTCTTTAAAATTCCTTTTGTTCCCTTTGAATCTCGAGCTCTTTTAAGAACAAAGATGAAGGGAGATTGGCACGTCCTTAAATAGCTCAAACATGTCTCTATTATTTTATTTTTTGGTGAATAACAATTTAGTGCTTATCCTTTTCACTATTTAGACATGGAAGTATTTGAAGAGGGAAACCAGTTCAAACTTGACAGCAAAGATACGAGAACTTGTATAGGATTTCTTGTTACGAGCAATAAAAGATAAACAAATAAATAACAACAAACAGTCGTTAACGTTAATTAACTTAACACATCAAATGTTGTCTATGTGTCTTTCGTCATTAGATGCTTCAGTCCGGGCGCCATGATCATCGTCTTCCCTATCATTCTTTTTCATTTTCAAAATTTCAATAGTTGATTTACAGGACGCCAGACTTTTCTCGAGGTACTTGACTCTCTCCTCTGCAAGCTGCTGAGCATATCTTGGCTCTAACTGAGAAAAGAGTTCATTTTTCTTGAGCGATTCCCAGTCAGTGTCCTGGGAAACAAATCTTGCCATGCAGAGGTGAATCAGTTCATCGCTCAACTGATATCTCTGAGCAACGACAACAAATTCCAGTTCTTCGTCATTTACCATACTCTGTAACAAGAAATAACTCTCGCAGCGAGCTTTTAATCTATCCATTTGGTACTCACAAGATAGTTCTGTCAAAGAGTGGCAGTTTGCTTTGCAAATACGGTGTTCAACATAAGGGTAGATGGCGCGAAGTAAATCTTCTATTTCTTCCGCCCTTTTCCCAGAGAGTACAATTTTCGATTCCCTTTTTTGTTTGAAGTCAGGCAAAAGCATTCTGTCGAAAACAGGAGAACACATCGATAAAATGCAGCGATGAACATGAAAACGCTTGTCTTCGACGACAAGTACTACGTCACTCATGTTCCAAGGTTGAGAAAAGTTGGGTTCTGATTTACACGTGGAAATAGCAGAAGTGTTCGCAGCTGCCATGTTTCAGATACGTTTTGTACAGCAAAAGTCACAAAGTTTAGTAGCGTTAACTTGTTATAAATGTTCAAGTTCCCCACCCCTAATCCTGGCCAAAAGGGGTTCACAGACAATTTATAAGTTGTTCATTGAAAGTCATTTAGTCAAAAGTAGAAATGTATTAAATACAATAAAATATTACTCATTTACATGATTGTTATTTAGGTGTCCAATGAAGAAAACAGTGTCTGCATCCCTCTTTGGAAGACCCCCCAGGAGTTTGCGGAAGACTATTCCACAGAACGGAGCCTCCGCAAACCGAGTTTTTCGCTTACCAGAAAATAACCTAAACAAAATATTTCTACGAACCAATCGTCTGACAACTCATAAAAAAAATTAAGTGAACCCTTGTGCGACCTTTGAAGTAACAGTGAAACTAGTTTTTCTCCAGCATACAGGTTTTGTCTGACTGTTACAGACTGCGACAGAAATATAGATGGAAGAAAAAGACGGAGTGGCGTTTGCCGCACAACACACCCCGCCATACCAACAGGACTCTCGCAAAGGAAGCAAGCCACGCAAATATTGTTTCATTTTATTTAGATTTAAACTGGGGTTTTCCGGTCTTATTCCCTTACGGATCCTCTTGGCGATATTTAAGACCCTGCGATCAATATCGGCTGAAATTGTTCACAAGTCAACCTAAGAGTTACACAGGAGAACAGTTTAAAACTAAATTGATTCTACTTCATTTTGAGTTTCTGGTCCTTTTCCAAAACAAAAATCCTATATAAATTCTTCGATATCGGACACCTTGTCTCTCCGAACCCTGTAAGCAGGCTTGTGATTTAATATGAAAACCAATCTTTCACTATTGAATCTTGCGCCCTTTTGTTTTTCAGAGGAAGCGGAATTCATATTTGAACAAATTTAGAATAGACCAGAAAAGTTTTTGTTCTCTTTTTTCCTTCCTCGTTTGATGAATAAAACTTTAAAAAAAGCCCAAAGAATTTTTTTTTTTTAACTAGAGAATCTTGGCTATTTTAAGAACAAAGGTCTATATCAACATTTGTGGGACTTAATATAGTCCAAGGACTTTGCTTTCGTCTCAACTCTTTCCCAATTTTGGTGCCTAGCAATTGCCCATCTTGTTGACTCTTTTGCAAGCGCACTTCTTTGCACGCTGAGCGAGCCGGGCTTACAACGGAAATAAGAATAAAAGATTTGAAGACTTTGAATGGATTGACAAGAAAAGGTGATAAAAATGAATAACCGAGCCACGGACGAGATCTCGTGTTTGCCGCTGTTTCTTTGGTTATGTGTTTTGTGGAAAAAGAGTATTGTATGCATTTTTAACCAATATTTTTTTCTGCGGGTGGTTAACGCTAGTTACCCTTTGTATGATAGAGCGCTTTTCAAATGAGTGTCGTAAAACCAAAACCAAAGTAATTACCCCAGCCAATCACAACAAACACAAATTACCCAATGAACCAATCAGAACTCGAAGCAAATACATGTAACCGGCGCCAAGCGCGGGAAAACGCGTGCGAGCGAGTCGGGATTGGTTTGAGTTTTACTTCTGATTGGTCGAGAAAGTGGCGCGAGATTTTTTAACCAATCACAGAGTGAAGTAAAGCAAAACCAAAGCAAAACGCGATTTACATTCGACACTCAATTGAAAACTGCTTTAATAACAATAATGTAATTTGTGCTTTTGATTGACTTCCAGACTGAAACATACAGCACCGAAGAGGCTGGTCGAAAGTCAATAAAAAAGAAGCGCGAAAAAATGGAGAACAGACCACTGATTCCACCACTGTTGTGAATCAAATCTCAATTTTTTTTTAAAATTATGTGACGAAAAGCCAGGAATACAATCTGACTAGTCAACTGTTCGGTGCATATCGTTGCGCCATACGAGCTCGAGAGTACTTAAAAGTAAGCCAAACCGGAAATTCAAACTCAACAAAACAGACCGCCCTTCCGACTGGGTATGGGTGTCATTGAACACAGGTGTAAGATATTATTTCCCCTACGCCATGCGCCTCATTATTATTGTTATTATATCTTTTAACTTTCTGGTTCACACAGACACGCACACACAAAAATGATCGCAAGTTGCTCATGTAAACGCCCAAAACTTCAACTTGTACAAGTCCAATAGTCGCTCGGAGGCCAAAATCTTGCAAACATTATTAGTACTTAGTCTTAGCTACCTCTTTCAGTTTAAAGTGCATTTCGGCAACCCTCAAAGAAATCGCAAAAGGTACCTCACATCGGGTGGAGCCTTTCAGTGCAGTCCACGAGAGATGCGGTGGTGGAAGGTATGGTACACGCTTAATTCACATGTTTGTTTGCTTAGGGCTGTGCAATTAAATATTTTCACACGAAAGAACCTCAGTCGACTTCTAGTACTATCCTGAACTGAATTTTACTTCTTCAAAGGGAGAGAGCTCACTTGACAGACTGTCAAGAGAATAGCGTGTACTCTTCACCACCTTTACTCAAAATGAAGAGTATTCAGTCTACAAAGATCAGGGCAGAGGAGAACGTTACGACAATGAAACGCTGCAGTTAAGCTTGTAGTAGGGAATTTGAACTCAAAAGACAAGACAAGATTCAACAACAACTGCATGTGTTTCTTCTTTTTCTCCGAACTCCACTCGAACCGGTTCGAACCAGTTCTGACTCGCGGCACGCTATATAATAACACACAAAGTGTCCTACTACAGTCCACCCCTTCTTGGGTTTAAAACGCTTAGAAACTCAACAAAACAGAAAGTCTAATACATCAAGGAAAACGAATGGTAGCTTATGAGTCCACCCCTTCTTGGGAGTGTTACTTGTTAAGTTCCTGGAAAAGCCCCATGTCCAAGGTGAGGAGGTATGTACCCCCATGCGGTCCACCGTTCAGTGTTAAATAAGGGCATTTTGCAACAAGTCCTTTGAGTTTACCATGGCGGTTAAGAATGTCTCTAGCATCTGGAAAGCTCTGATAAACAACTTTACAAGCCTCAGAAGCATAGCACTGAGGTTTTGGTAAGGTCCTAAGATACTGTCCGAAAGCAAAAGCAACCTTAGCTAATTCAGGACATATGCTATTATGACTAGCTTGATGTGAAAGTTCATTAGATCCTTGTACTGATGTTGGAGTATTGTCCCTGAGTTGCTCTGCGTCATCATCAGGACGAATGTCAGCATGTGGGTCACCATCAGGAACTACAACAATTTTTTCAATGTTAACTGCTTTGAGTTCTTTGCCAGTGGTCATATGACGTAATCGTAGCAGATCTTGGCGACCACGAATGTGACCAACAACTAGAAAAGAACCATCGTATTTCCTTAGGAAGCGGGTAGCTGCTCCTTTTGGAGTTGAGCTTGGCAGAGGAAGTCGGACAAAAACTCGTTTACCATCAGGTATGTGAAGATCTCTGGAGTTCATGTCATAATACTCTCGTTGGCTTCTCTTAAGGTCAGCTTTGATTCTGTCAAAGTTTTTCCTTGCTTCAATGGATCTTTTAATGAGCTCTTTGGCATAGGAAGACTGGGAGAGAGGTGCAGGAGGCAAATCATAGGAAAGTACTTCAGGAGAAGGTGCATGTCTTCCAAACATCAGGAAGAAAGGAGTGATGTGATCTGTTCCAGGTATTGAAGAGGTGTTGTGAGCGTACACAGGCTGAGGATCTGACATGTGTTGGACAAAACTGGATTCAGATGAAGTTTCTGGGATGTTAACAACTGATGCATGGCATGACTTGGCTGGAACCAGTTGGTCTGTGGCAGCAGTCATGTGGAACGGGCCACTTGAAACTTTGACACCAGGCTGTATGTCTTGACCATCGACCCATATGTCAGCGGGTGAAAAAGCCATGAGTGAAGTTCCAATGGTAAGGCAGACAGAGACAAAGTTCAGTCCACGATTTAGCTGAGAATTTCCTGGAGAATAGCCTGGAAATGAGGGACCAGTAAGCAGACAAGTGACACCAGCATGGGTGTCACTGCTTCAACCATGCGCTTCTGTCAATGGGTTCTGGAGAGAGCAGGCAATTTTGAATGACATGCTGGGGTGTCGAAAGTGGATGCTAGGCTCAGCATGATCCACCAAGGCCTGAGTGGCGTGTAAATGATTCTCACCGAACAACACGGACCAAGAGAGACCAGGTACTACGAGCATTTGAAAGGTGCTTTCTTTTCCATTGTTCCATTGGATTGGAATTTCCATTGTGCCAGTGGCTTTCAACTGAGACTGTGAATCAGCAACAGATACAGTAATAGGATTCTCAAGAGACTGGTACTTTAGCTTTGGAATTTTTGAAGCAACAAGGTCAGCGTGGGAGCGACTGACAAGAGATACGGAGCAGCAACTGTCAAGGGGTAGTGGAAGTTTTTCACCAGCAGAGATGACAGGGGTCCAGAGGATGTGACGTTCCTTGAGTGATCCAGCAGGGTTGGTAACAGCTGGCAGGCCAAAGATGGCAGTGTCTTGACCCACGGGTGCAATTTCATCACTTGGTTTATCTGTAGACTGAAGACCAGCGACCAGAGATTGAGGGGGTGTCTCTTTGTGACGAACAGCTTTATACATCCCAATTTGTTGCAGTTAGAACATTTGTGCAATCTGCCCGCAGAACATTTGTTGTTGGCTTGCTCACAGTTAGCTGAAATGAACTTGTTAAAATTTCGACAGACTTCAGGAGTTTTCTTGGTAGGTCGCTTTGTACGCTTTGTGCAATCACGTGAGATGTGGTTTGTGTCACCACATATCCAGCAGGAGTTTTGTTGCTGTTGATGAGATCCACGGGGTGAATTAAATCGAGTAGGCGTAGTAACTAGGGCTGAACGCGAAGGTTTCCAATCTGCAAGAGTGGAGGTGGAGGTTGAACCAGGTGAGGTTGAAGTTAATGACTGAGATGCAGGAGTCTTAGCGGAGAACGATTGTTCAATTCGACGAGCAGCTTCAATGGCTCAGTATCCAGACGAGTAATCTGATCCGCCTGCAAAACGATGTGCTGAGCAATGTGCGGCTGCAACTTTGAAATGAATTGCGAGGTAACGTAAGTGGGACAAGCTTTACTGAGATTTTCCCCCAATTTATCCAGTTTGTGTAAAACATTCTTGTACTTGAAAGCAAATTGATCAGTTGACTCCGAAGGATCTTGCACCATTGCACTTAACTCGGAAGCAAGGCGGCGACATTTCGAATCTTTGGGCTCTTCAAATTCCTCTCGGAGGGCTTTGACATACATGTCGAATTGCTGAGATGGTGTTTGGGCGGTGAATCCTTCGGTCGATCGACAAAACGACAGCACAGATCGAGGCCACTCACCAATGCATTGTTGTTCAAGGAGCGCTTGTCGAACAGGAGGCGTTAAATGAGCTGTTTGTTCCTGAAATCTTTCCAGAAAGTAAGAAATGTCGTCTTGAACCGTAGTATCCTGTCGAAAAGTGGGCAACTGGAGTGTTGGAAGGCGCAAATTTGGATTCTGAGTAATAGTCCGGAAGCCAAGACCCCAAAGTTAGGGTTTCGTACAATGATCGGGTCAGAAAAGGTTTGATAGCGGATTTTGATAGAGTAAGACCTGCTGATCAATGTCAGGTAGTTTGTAGAGTTGAATTGTGGTATAGGTTACGAGTTAAGGGGGTATTTTTATACGTAACCCCTTAAATTCATGGAAACGAGGCTAACCCATTTGACCACTGATAATTTCTTTTTTTTTTGTAATTTGTTTATTTTTTCAACAACAGGTTACAATACATACAATAACTTACTTACATTACACGTTACAATACATTACTTATACTTACAACTTAACTACATGACTTATTTACAATACACTACTGGAAGTATATAGCTTAGGATAACCTACAGTACACAACTTACGATTATATTACATTACTTCTTACATTACACTACAAATTTACATTTTTCTTAAAATTATAAAACACAAAGACAGCGCAGTGCATACAGACATTATATATGTGTAACAACATACAGTTCAGTAAATTACCTTTAATTGATTAGATAGTTGTTCCAAAAAAAGAAACAAGAAGTGCCGTGTGCTTGCCAGCTATTTTAAAAAGAGAGGAGGTAACCTAACAAATCTTTCCATTTGTCATAATGAAGGTTGATCTTGTTATTTTCTTTAGCAATTAAACGTTCAGAATCAAACACTGCTTTCAAAGTTTTTGTGAAACTGATTGCGCTGGGAAGAGAGTTGTTATGTTTACATCTGAAAATATGTTGTTTTCCTAATAGAATTAGATGATTCTTTAGAAATACATTTTCAACTGTGTCGGTGATCCCTAGGATCACTTCTCTTTCAATTAGCTCATAACCCCCCAATAGATGCTTAACTGATTGCCAAAAGTTTGCTACCAAAGGACAATGGAAAAAGAAGTGGGACATGTTTTCCTCAGAGGATTGGCAGAAAGAACAGAGAGGAGAATTGGACTTGCCAATTTTAAAAAGGAAATCATTTAATGGAAGTATTCTATTTAGTATCTTGTATTGAAATTCACGCGTTTTGGTGTCTATTGCGCATCTAAAAGCATTGCTATAAATTCTTTTCCAGTCAAGGGCTTGCTCTGTAGAAGCATATGAATCTTCGAATTTCTTTTTTGCCGACGGACTAATCGAAATCTTTGACACCAAAATATTGTAGATTTTTTTAGAGGACAATTCACTTAATAAAAGGGCATCATTGCTTGAGTACAAAAACACATCGTCCCATATATGGTTAATTTTAATGAGCACCGATGGAGGATCGTTGGTCATCACCTTTTTCCATTCAGGTGGAAGGCAATCATAAAGACCATTCAGAAATAAGAAATCCACGGCATTTAGATTTTGCAAGGTGGTATGTGGCTTAATATATATCTCGTTAAAAAGGTCTCCTACTTTATGTAGCCCCAAGGAGAAAAGTTTGCGGTTAAAAACTGATTTCTGTCCAATGCAGATGAATTTGTTGTTCCAGAAGATCTGGTTAACGATCTCATCCATTGAAGAGACAGGTGAGGCAGTTAATTTTGTCCAAGTTGCGAGACATTCCCTGTAGTAATCGGGGAGGTCCAATGGGAGCTTTATGTACTCGAAGTTACAGTGGAAAAGTAAACTGCCCCCGACTTTGTGAAGATAATGGTCGAGAATAATTTTCCAGGAACACGGTGAATCACCCAAATACTTTTTGATGCATACTATCCTTTGCGTGTCAATGAGAGACTCGATGTGCGGCATATTTAACCATTATGCATTTCGGGTCAACAGTAATATTACCATTCTTGCGTTCGAGTTTCCTTATAGTGCTTTTTGTCTTCTTATTATTTTGTAGATTAAGGAAATACTTATTATTTTTCTCACCTTTTTCATACCAAGTTGCCCGTGATCGTATTATTGCTCCTTTCGTGATGTAATCGTATTCTTTTTCGTATGCGCTTTTTAAAGCGTCAAATTCATTTTGTGTATCATCATTTGGAGAGTCAGCTAATTTTTCCTCAGCAATTTTCAGTTGAGTTTCAATGCGTTTTATTTTTTCCCTTCGTTCTTTTGCTTTCGCTTTGCTATTAGTAATGGTCTCCTTGCGGATATTGTATTTTAGCCAATCCCACTGAACTCGAGCATCATCAGAATAATTAATCTCCTCAATCCAATCAGGAACAAGCTGCTCAATCAATTTAATGTATTGTTCATCATCGAGTAGACTATTATTAAATTTCCAAAAAGATGGACCGTGGTTTAAGTTCTTTACGCTATCAATATTCAAAATAATTGCGGAGTGGTCACTTTTGACGGAAGTTAAAATGTCAACATTTTCTATGTCGTCCTGTAGAGAATTGCTGATTAACCAAAAGTCTAATCGTCTTTGAATTAATGGATTTTTCTGTCTCCAAGTGAAGCGCTTTTTGTCTGGGTTGCGCACTCTCCATATATCGACCAGGTCATTTTGTAGCATAATATCATTTAGGTTCTTAATGCAATTCTTTATGGAAGGCCTTCCACCCGAACAGTCAAGATTTGGTTCGAACGTGGCATTAAAATCACCTCCAGTAATAATATAATGTTCAGATTGACATTCTTTATCTGCGATGTGAAAAGCAATTTCATCTAAAAACTGACATTGTTCAGAAGCTTTTGTTGGGGCATAGATATTTGCTAGAAGAAACGGTGAATCCTGAATTAAGGTATCTAGAAAAATAAATCTTCCCGAATCATCGGTGTACGTTGATTTGACTTTAAAATCCAAATTTTCCCGCACTAAAACAAGGACGCCTTTACTGCGCGATGTACCGTGAGAGAAAAACAACTCTCCTCTCCATTGTTTCCGCCACTGATTTTCAATCTCTTTTGTACTGTACGTTTCCTGCAGAAAAAGGATGTCTGCATTTTGCTTGAGCAACCAGTTGAAAACACATTCTCCTTTTTCGAAAGAACGTATCCCTCTTACATTTAAAGAAAGCAGTTTAAATTGGAAATTGTTACCCTCCATCAGATAAAAAAGATATTAACGGCCTTTAGCAAGATCACCTCTAAAAATACGCAATATGGCAACTGGTAATGAGTAGTAAACTCCGCTCGTTTGGGGCATATGGAGGCTTCTGATTGGTCGAGAGCGATCACGTGACTAGAGGAACTTCCGGTGGGGGAAACCGCTGGCCAGTTGGAAAAAAGGGATCGTGGGCTCATGGGAACCGGAAGTCACGTGATTTGGAATGGGAAACCGCTGACCAGTGGGAAAAAGGGATCGTGGGCGCATGGGAACCGGAAGTCACGTGATTTAGAATGGGAAACCGCTGGCGAGTGTGAAAAAAGGATCGTGGGCTCAAGGGGAAGTAAACCCGCTGAGAAAACGCGGGCTCAAAGTCCAAAGTCCAATTGGGGGAACGTGGGTGGTCCTTTGGAGTGAAAAGTACACAAAATGAATAAATGACATTTTTTATTGATTTGTTTTACAATAACTGTGGTTTTCCTGAGTGTTCCTTAATGTTCAATAGAGGGTCCCCACCATTGTTTTTGACATCGAGTTATTCTTCGCCATTGGTTGTTGTCACGGATCCATTGTTGTAATTGACGTCGAGGATTTCTCATTAAAGGTACGGCAAAGGAACTGTAGAATGGGGGTGGTGGTGGTGGCGTCAAATGTTCTCGATCACAGTGATCACAATCGACGATTTTGTTGGGGCTTTCACTGGTAGCCATAGGGGTAGGTCTTGAAGGTGCGTCCCAAACCCCGCGAAATCCAGGTTATTAAAGTCAGCACATTGTCCGACGGAGACGACTTTGCTTCCACCGAAGACTATTTGGCAGTTCCTTTTGGAGGAGTTCCTATGTTCCTTTTTGATGAGTTCCTATTTAATAATATAAGTTCCTTTGAGAATATGAGTGTTCCTTTTGATGAGTATTCCTTTTGTTAATAAAAGTTCTCCTTTTATAGTCCAGTCACTGACAGTCGAACCATGCAATATGTGAAGTTGAACATTTATTCACAGATTATTTCTTCTTAATAGCATCTTGCTCAGCCTGCTCCTTGGCTCTCTTCTCTCTGATGCCAACCAGCCTGGCATGACGCATGCTCCTGAATACACTGGTATTCTTTTCTTCATCTGATCTTGCGAGTCTTAATTGGCAGGCGTGAAGGTTGGATTTGTTTTCCTCCCCAAAGGTCATACAACTTTCCCCAGTTGAATTACGACGTGATTCCGCGAGAAGGTCATCGTCAGCAAGCAATCGAGCAAGCAATCGAGCAAGCAGCCAAGAAAGCAAGAATGTTAAGTAAACATCAATGGTGTGGGGATTAAGCCATCAGACCAAAGGATCAACCAGAGCCATCTCAACCACTTGTTGGGTTTCTGGATCATCGATGAGTGTGAAAACATGAAATGAGACGGGGGTTTTTATAGAGAAAGAAGGGGGTCACGTGGGAGGGAAGGGACCAATGAGAGAAAGACCCCATCATGCTGTGGGAGGGGAAGAGGTGGGGGGACCCCCCTCCCCCCTCCTTAGATAGACCATGGTGCATTGCGCGAATCAGGGTATATAAGTCAAGCGAGGCCACAGGACGCCATTCCTAGCTTTGAGCCGGTCAAAACGAGAAGAGCATTGGGTTGTATGTCAAGTGAGGTGAATGTGAGAGGAGCAGCCGCGTTGAGGAGGAGAGTGGAGAGAACGCCTGTGCAACACCATACCATAGCCATTTACGAAAGGCGGGAAGAGGCATGGCGTCCCCTGAACCGTAGGCGCGTGGCGGCTTTTCTACATTTATTTTTTTTGTGTTTTGTTTACACGGAGAATGGCTTGCCTCTGGAGAGTCTTACTTACAGGATGATGAAGAAAAAGCTAGTCCGCCGAATCATCCCATGGATTTACAAGTGGCTGGTGTTCACCATGGATGAGCAGTATTGGCCCATTAGCTTGGAACATTTTAGACAACTGGACCAGTACTTAGTCGAGCACTTGCCGCGTGTCCATAAAGAGGATGAATGGGGCACAGTGGCGTATTTCTTTAAGGAAATGTTAAAGCAAAGGGAGGAGTATGCCCGCATGGAAGACATGGAGAGGGAAGCTATGGAGACCGTAAGGCGTTGTTTGGGAGAATGAACATTGTTATTTCTGTGGACATTTGTTTTAATTGTGAGTCAAGGCTGCTGTGAGTCAAGACAAATTATTTATGACCATAGTGCAAACTCAGTGTTGTCAGTTTTTTATTTTTTAATTAAAAAAGAGTTGATGTTTTTTTACAAAGGGTAGTCTGTGTTCTTTGCCACGCGGGTGGGGTGTTCCTATTTACAATTGAAAAAAGCTATCTACAATTTGAAAAAAAAAATAAAAAGTAAAAGCTATGTACAATGGGAAAAAATAAAAAGTAAGAAATTGAAAAAGAAAGCTATGTACAATTCCAAAAGTAAAAACTAAGAAATTACAAATGAAAGTCTTCCAGTTCCATACGTAATTGATCAATGTTCTCGGGTAGACAGAAGGTGCGGTTGAATAAGGCTTGAATTTCGGCTCGGGTTTTCTCGTCCACATCCCGGGATCCCACAATAGCACTGCTTTGATGAAGGGTGGGCTTTTTAGGTCCCCAAGGAACAAATTGACTGCCAGTGACCAGGGTGGCAGCATTCTCATTGACTTGGTAGTAATGGTCGGACCTGTACCATGATTGACTGGGTATGTCAAACAGGTAGACGGGTTTGCCTTGATCCATAGCCAATTGCACCGTCCAACCAGTGCCTCCTTTCACACGTTTATGATCCGGTTCCAAGATGCCAAAGGCATAGATGGTATGGGCTTTTTTGGCCAATTGATAATTACGTTGCAGCAATTGCAGGGTGTAAAAATGACTGGGCATTTTTTTGCCTAGTTTCTCCGCTGCCTGGTGAAGATGGGGGTTGGCCAGCATCAGGACTTCCACCGTAGAAGGGGTGATGAAAGTGGATCGAGGATGGTTCGGGGGGACGAGGACCTCTAGTTGCATCCCAAAGTGTTTGGCCTGTTCTTCCACGAGGGCATCCGTACCTTTGGCTCCCCCGGTATAGACCACATGGCCATGACCCACTTGCAGTTCCAAGGCACCGAGATCTTGTTCTCCGATCATGATGTCTGGGGGCATGGCTTTTGAGAATGAAGATCTAGTGACCAAGGGACCGTCTTAAATAGGGACAACGGACCAATGGGAAGACAAGAGGTCCTTAGTTGGATTGAACAAGCTGACCAATGGGAAGATAACAAGGCCTTATATGGGTAGGAGAAGCTGACCAATGACAGGCAAGGGTCTAAGGTATAAAAAGGCAGGGTCGGTAGGGGTGACATCAACCTTTGAGTACGATGTCTGTCGATCGGAAGAGAAAATCAACCCATCCCCCAGAGGGGAAGAAGAAGAAGAAGAGCATTCAACATATGACGCCCGTGGACTGTGATCCTGTGGTGTGTGACGTGGTGGAAGACACCCGAGCTGCTGTGGAAGATATGATGAAAGAATTGAATGACATGGTGGAGCAATCACCCCCATCACCTCAATTCACCTTGACGACCGTGTATGATCCTCCCAGTTCAGTGGACACTATGGTATGTCCTTACCATGAGGTGCGTTTGGAGGCCCGAGAATCTCAAAAGGGATGGAAGTATGTGAAATGTCCCATGCAACCGTGTTTGCTGTTTTGTGGTCAAGATCAAGTTCTGGAGTATATGAAAGCCGTGTATAGTCAACCTCATGTCGAAGTGTTGGACATGTGGGGTGGTTTACAATGCTTTTGCCGTGAACCCGCCACGCTACAACAGAGTCATTCGACCCAGAACCCCGATCGCTTGTTTCTGACTTGTTCCAAGAAAACGTGTGGCTTCTTCCGATGGGCCGATCAACCCTTGGGTTCCAAGTACTGGACGTGGTTTCATGACAACCCTCCCAAAAAAGCCGACCAACAAGCTGAACCACCCACCCGTGATGCTCAAGGATATCCCAAGAGGGGCTATGACATCCCTGGCCCGCCCCCTCGAGTCCGGAGCAAAGAGGACGTGGAACGAGAACGACCCCTGACAGACTATGAGAAACAATTGTTACGAGAAATTCAAGAGCTCAAGAACCGTCAAGAAATGATGGTAGCCCCGGCACCACCACCCCCCAAGTACAGTGACAGTGTAGAGAACTGGCAGAAAGGTCTAGAGACCGTCAGTTACGGCCGTCTAGGTCTCTTTTAAAATGAGAGAACGAATAAAAGTTTTTATCAATGTCACCATGGAGTCTGTGTGTGATGCGTGGGAGTCTCTCTTGTCCCTGGGGCAATGGCAATGTCATCAAACCCTTTGTCAAGTCTTATATGATCATCAACCCGGCACCCAAATCCCCATACCCCCTTGTCCCGAGGACACGCATCCTCTTCACCTCTTTGAAGAAACCCATGTGGACCGTAACCTATATCGATGGGTGGTGTTTGTCTTATGGTTAAAAGCTCACCCAGAGGCATGGCGATGGTATCGAATCATTCAAAAGGCGCATCCCCACACGGTCCCCACCATATCGACCTTATGGGATGAATGCCAAAAAGTATGGCCCCTCGAAAGAAAAAGGTCTCCCCATCATGGTTGAGTCAGTACCACGATCCTCGAGCCCCCGGCAGTTTAGGTGGGGTGCAACGATTTGCTAAAGCCCATCGTCTCCCTTTGAAAAAAGCTCAACGGGTTTTGGAACGGGATTTGGCCTATACGTTACATAAACCCCGACGTCGTCGTTTTCCCACCGTCCCCGTCATTGTAGGAGGATTAGATGATCAATGGGTCGCGGATTTAGTGGAAGTGCAACCCTTGGCCAAGTATAATCGGGGTATACGATACTTGTTGACGGTCTTGGATGTCTTGTCCAAGTACGCGTGGGTCCAACCGTTGAAAGACAAAACCGGGGTGGCGTTGGTCCATGCGTTTGACAAGATTTTGAAAGGACGACGTCACCCGAATCGATTGCAAACGGATCGAGGGAAAGAATTTTACAATCGGACCTTTCAACGATGGCTGGACGAGCAAGGCATTCAACATTTTTCGACCGAAGGGGATGCCAAAGCCAGTGTGGTGGAACGATTTAACCGCACCTTGAAAGAACGGTTGTACCGTTATTTCACCGCGGCCAACACCTTACAGTTTGACGATGTCTTACCCGAGTTGGTGCAAGGGTATAATGCCACCCGGCATCGAAGTATTGGTATGGCCCCTCAAGACGTGACGTGGGACAACGAAGAAGCCGTGTGGAAACGATTGTATGCCCAACGGTTGAAAGACAAGAAAAAACCTACATTCAAAGTCGGAGATCGTGTCCGTCTCAATAAGATTCATCGTACCTTTGCCAAAGGCTATTTACCCGGTTGGACCGAAGAAGTGTTTGTGGTGCATCGGGTGATCCCGGGATCTGTGCCCACGTATAAGATTCACGAATGGGATGAGACCCCCGTCCAAGGTACGTTTTATGAAGAGGATTTACAAAAAGTCCATGTGTCCGACGTGTTTCGCATCGAAAAGGTACTTAAGCGACAAAAAGATCGTTGGTTGGTCAAGTGGAAAGGGTGGCCTGACAAGTACAATAGTTGGATTCGTAGTCAAGACGTCACGTCTCTCCAACCACCCCAGAGGAAAAGCCCACCCAAACGACAACTGAAGACTAAAGAGACAAGCCCACCCAAAAGACGACGACGTGACTAAAAACAATGACGTGGGTGCCCAATTCTTCGTTTTACGTGACGTTGATGAGTCATGCGAGTACCAAAGAGTTTCCTGGGAACAAGAGTCATCATTTCAGAAACCGATTGCCTAAACCCATCCGATTTGTGGGACGAGGATGGATGGTGGGTATGGTGAGTTTATCCTTACCCACCATTCCCGTGGTAGCGGAAGAAGGAGGCGTGGGTGATTCCCATCCTCTGTTGTACGTACGATGGCACGAACGGGTGTATGCCGAAGACGATCAAGGCAACGATCGATGGTGGCATCAACGTCGCGAACTCACTGTCTACGGGCGAGATATGAGAAAGGAATTGGCCTCGTCGACGGGATCGCACTTTTTTCATCAATTGGTGTACCGTTACGTGCAAGCCCGTGCCAAACAAACCGAACCCAAAAACAAATGGGCCGAGGACAATGGCGTCAAATTATACCCGACGTTTGAATGGACCACCGAAGGGGATTTGTTGTTGAATACCGTCAATGTGGATTACACACGACAAGTAGCACACGTGTCATGGGGCAGAACCTTGGCGCTGAGAATGGGATGGATTGAACAAGTGTCCCCCGGCCAGTATCGATTGGGACCCAATCTCTTGCAAGAATTTCATTCGGACTCCATTCCCACCCCGACGGATATCCGCGATAGCAGCAACAACCCCATCTTTTGGAAAGTGGAGGGGGATTATCTGAACTTGAGTATGACGTGTAATTGGCGGTTTGTGAATGTGAACCAGACCTTTCGTCCCTCGTTGGAATTTCCCTCCACGCGTCCTTTGCACGTGTATTGTGATGTAGGGACCAGCAGCATGGTAGGGGGCCGCATCACCGATCTCTTACGAGAAATCAAGTACCAGCCTCAAAATACCACCCACTTTGAACCTCGACATATTCAATATATCCCAGTACGCAACGAAGTGGTGGAAATCGTCGAAACCCAGATGGCCGAAACTAATGGGGATCTGGTGAAATTTGGTGAAGGGCGTACCCTCCTGACCCTCCACTTTAAAAGGGAAGTGGTGGTGTGAAGAAGAAAGACAACATGTCGTTCTACGTGACGTTACCCAGTCATGCCAACCGACGTGAATTTCCCAACAACCAAGCCAATTCCTTCAAGATTCGTTTACCTCAACCGTTACAGCTCACGGGAGGTGGTTGGCAAGTGGGGTTGAGTGCCATTTCCTTACCGGATGCGCGCGTCAATTTGTATGAGTTGGTGAAGAAAAATGGGTACGTCATGGGGACATCCTGGGGCCAAACCTATCCCAAACCGGGTGCAAAAGACGAGGAAATGACCTCGCGAGTAGACACCGCGCGAAGCATCATCAATGACGTTCAAGATTTGGATTGGGTGGTGGATGGCGTGAGTTTCATGAAAGCCATCATTACTCACTTGGAACAACAACGTATGGAAATGGCCATTCAAGGGGGTCGGTTTACCAATGATCAAGGCAAGCACACCTACGTCAAGTTCAAGTGGGAAGGCGAGGATCTGCTCATTGACAACACCAATATCTGTCATTGCGGCACCGACACGCCAGCCCTGACCATCTACACCAAGTTGGCGCTCAAGATGGGATGGTTACGTAAAATTGACAATGTATTGATTTTGGGACCCAACTTACAACAAGAATTCATGGGGGATCAAATCCCCAACATGACAAAACCCGCTGGCAACGATTGGAACGATGTGAACGACGATCAGAGCAAGCCGGTCTTTTGGACGGTGCGTTCGTTTTTACCGGATTATTTACAATTGAGTATGAGTTGTAGTTGGCGTTTCACCAACTTGAATGTAGCGTTTCGTTCCGTGGTGGGTGAACCCACACGATCGTTGCACGTGTACTCCGACGTGGCAGGCAGCACGGTGGTGGGCAATCGCGTGACCGATTTGTTGCGTGAAATCCAGTACAAGCGAGAAGCACGCGGCAACCTGTATTTTGAACCGTTGCACATTCAATACATGTCTCTTCGTAACGAGGTGGTGGAAATGATTCACGTTCAAGTGGCTGAAACCATTGGTAGAGGAGGAGACTTGGTCAAGTTTGGTGAAGGTCATACCATTGTCACGTTACACTTCAAAAAGACATAAAAAAGAGAGACGAGAAGGGAACCCAAATCAATTATGCCTCCGAAACGACGACGACGACGACGACGACGCCGACCACAGCGTCCACAAGCGGGGGAAGGGGTCAACGCAGTGATTGCCGGGATTCCTAAGGCCGCTTGGTCCATCACCAAAGGGGTAGAAAAGTTAGCCAAAAAGAATTACCTAAGATCAACGAAGAAACGTATGGAAGAAATGCGAAGTGGGAAACGCAAACGGTGGGCGGGGGAATCGTTTACGTGCAACGTCATGTGAGTATAAAAAGAAAACAAGGGTTGTGAAAAACAAACAAAGATGCCCAAGACAAGAGTGCGTCGAAGAAGAAGAAGAAGAAGGCAACGAGGGGGTCTCTTGCCCCTGGCCGCCCTCATTCCAGCCTTGATCGCTGGAGGAAAAGCTGTGGCGTTGGGTGCTGCAAGTGGTGCCGCGAGTTACGGGGCTAAAAAAGGGTTGGAAGCCGCTTTTCGGAAAAAGCGACGATGACGGTATAAAAAGGGGGTCACGTGAAGCACAGACAAAACGTTTATCCCTGGTGAAGAAGAAGGCACCATGCGTGGGGGAAGTTTGACACGATTTCGAACCGACGAGTGGTATGATCAACAAGGCAAAGGAGTGATGACGGATCTGATGCGTGGGGGGTTGCAAGGTCTTATAAGGACGCGAAATCCTTTAAAATTGCCTAGTAATATCAAGAGAGGCTTGGAAACGGGTTTGACACGAGGTATCAAACGCAAAGCCGAAGACGTCCTTAAAAAAGAAATCACCAAACAAGCCAAGAAAGCGTTGAATCAGAAGAACGTGAAAGACGCCGTGCGTGTAGCCACTGCCTTATTTCCCAAACAAACCAAACGTGCACGTGATATTTTGGGAGTCTAATGGAACCCGTGCATTCACGACCTCGACGGATTCGTAGTAATCGAGGGTTGTCTCAATGGGGTGGACTGTATCCGTTTTGGAAACTCATGCCACGACGACGACAACGTGGTGGATGGTTAAGTCCCGAGGTCATGAGAGTCCCCGGGTTTGATTTGAGACAACGTTTAGGACGACGACGACGCTATAAAAACCCCTCACGACGACGACGGGGTACCACTCGACGACGTTAAACATGCCTGACGTGAGTACACAAACCGCCCCGGCTCACGAGCGTTCCGAAGGGACCGTCAACCCTGCCTTACGGATTTTCAAGGTGCCACCGACCGACATTAGCATCAATGCCTATCGCATGGTTACCATCCAACCCACCACCACGGGTATCAATCCTATGGAATTCATCATACCGGGGTTGGACGATTTTGTGGATTTGGGACGCAGTTACTTTACCATGGAATTGAGTTTGAAAAAGGCGAATGGCGCGAACTTGGTGGCCGCGGAGAAATTGTGGCCCGTCAATAATTTGGCCCATTCCATCATCAAACAAATTGACTTGCAGTTGAATGGTACGTTGATCAGTCCACAATCCGACACGTATCATTACAAAGCTTACCTAGAAAACTTGCTGAATTTTGACCGAGAAGATGGCAAGACCGTGTTAGGACCCCAAGGATGGTTCAATCAAGTGGATTTCCCACCCGAATGGACTGCCACCAACACAGACAAAGCAGGAAACCATCAACATTGGCAAGATCTGCCTGCTAATCATCAAGAGGCCTTCAATGCCTCTGCGGCCGAAGTGGAGAAGTATGCTGCAGGTGCCACCCACAGTCTAGTGTTTACCCCGCACTTGGAAGTCTTTCATACCGGCAAACTGTTGGTGCCAGGCATCGAAATCAAGATGAAATTTCATTTCAATGGCCCCAGCCTGTTTTTGAATGGAGTGGCTCTAGCTGGTCGATTGATGGAAGGCGATGTGAAACTACGGTTTCATCTCTGTCAACTGCGTTTGAATGACGCCATCTACCAGAGTATCTCTAGCAAAAGACACAATGAAGGCCAAGTGGCAGCTTACCCGACCGTCCGCAGTGAAATCCGGACTTTCAGCATGCAAAACAACCTGGTCCGCTTTGATATCCCCAACCTGTTTCAAAACAGAATACCTGACCGATTGATTGTGGGGTTACTGGACAGCCGTGCCTTCAATGGAGATGTGACCCGAGATCCGTTCTGTTTCCAGAAATTTGGTCTGACGTCCATTCGACAGATTGTCAAAGGAGAAGAGTACCCTTATGAAACCCTGCAGTTAGTGCACAACAATGGCACCCGAGATAATCTAGGCTACTTCCGTTTTCTGCAAGCCAGTGGTGCTTGGTGTAAAAAGAAAGGCAACATGGTAGAACTACTGGATTGGGGCCAAGGTAAAAATTGTACCTTGTTCATGTTTGACAATGTGGCCAATGGATGTGCTGACAGTCAAAACCTCAACCCCAAGCAAACGGGCGATTTACAATTGGTGTTGGAATTTGGAGCTGCCCCCGGTGTCAATATAACCGTACTCGTGTATGGAGAATTTGAGAATTTGCTGGAGATTGACAGGAACGGAGCCGTGTTGTATAACATTTACCAACACTAAAGATGGAACATGTGGCCTTGAATAATGTGCAATTGGATTATTTAGCCCGAGACGACCCCCAATTGAACCCGGTCTTTTACGGGACGGTGGCCTGTGATCGTTTACCCAAGAGTCCTGTCAAGACCCAACCCCAAGGGTACATTGTGAATACCGACCCACACGATCAACCGGGACAACATTGGTTAGCGGTGTGGACGGATGGAAAGGTGTGTGAAGTCCTGGACAGTTATGCTTTGCCATTGGACACGTACGTGCAAGCGACCCCGTTACGAGATTGGATCGTCCAACATTGGAAGTATGTAGTGACCAATGGCAAGTCCCTCCAAGCCATTACAAGCAAGAGTTGTGGTGATTACGCCTTGTTGTATTTAAAAGCCAAAGCCCGTGGACGGACCTTGCAAGCGTTTTTAAATGAGTTTTCGGATCATGATTATGTTAGTAATGACCATCAAGCCGGTCAACGCCTTCAACAATTGATTGTAGGCCAAGAAGCCAGATGGTATCAACTGTGTTGTCAGCCGTATCATCAATGTAATGCTTAAATAAAATTTGTTGGAAAAAACTGGTGTCGGAGTCGTAGCTCAGTGGGTAGAGCCTTGGACCTTGATTCAGATAGGGATTGGGTCGTGCGTGGGTTCGAGTCCCACCGATTCCAATAAAAAGGTGCCTTTTTTTTTCCTAAGGGTAGTTCGTCATCATCATGCAAACGGGGAAACCGTTTCGTTTTCATACTCCCTCCTCTATCTTAGTGGTGGGTCCTTCGGGATGTGGTAAAACCGCGTTTACGGAAAAACTCTTGGTAGACAACCCCGAGTTGTTTGAAAGTCCACCGACCCAAATGCATTATTGTTATGGGGCCTGGCAAGATCGATTTCAAGGCATGCAAGATCGTGGGGTGGTGTTTCACGAAGGGATTCCCGATCATGAGGCCTTAGTGCAATGGTTTCCTGAAGGACAGGGGGTCCTGGTTTTGGATGATTTAATGGATGAAGGCAGTCACGATAAACGCGTGTTGGATTTATTCACCAAACATTCGCATCATCAAGGGGTGACGGTGCTCTACTTGTGCCAAGACATGTTTCCCGTGGGTCGCTATGCGAAAAGTATATCCCGCAATGCCCATTACATTGTAGCGTTCAAGAACCCCCGAGATCAATTAGGGGTACGCAATGTCATGCTTCAATCGTTTCCGGCCACTTGGAAAGACACGTTGGAGACATTTCATCAAGCCACGACACGACCGTATGGGTATTTGGTCTTGGATTTACATCCGGCCTCGTCCGATCAACAACGGGTGTTGAGTCACCTCTTAAAAGACGAAGGATGGACTCGCACCTATCAAAAACGACTATAAAGGCACGACACCCCATTTGAACAGGAAAAAGAGCAACCATGGCCGATGATGACGATGACCGTCAACCTCCGCAATCGTACGATACCGTGTCCCCTGCGGGGGTGGGGGCGGCCAGCGGCAATCAAATGTCCCCAAGGGCCTGGCAAGATTTATTTTGGTCGGGAGACCAAGGCCTTCTCGACGTCGCCCAGGAGGAAATAGGCGACGAACCCCTCTATCGGTTTATGCAATCCATCCCCCCTGTCGGTGTAGATGGTGTGCCCCCTGTGCAGGCCTCTTCCCCTGCTGGGGTAGGAAGTCAAGGAAGTCAATCCTACCGTAGCATACACACCACCCCGGAGTCTTCTGGTGCACGAACCCCTGCGAGTCCTCCTAGCGTACCCTTGGCAGCGGGTGCTCGAACAGCAGCGGGTGCTGGGGGTGATGGTAATGGACGTGGTGGTGGACGTGGTGGTGGTGGACGTGGTGGTGGACGTGGTGCTGGTGGTGGTGGACGTGGTGGTGGAAGCGGTCGTGGTGGTGGTGGTGGTGGTGCTGGTGGTGGTGGTGCTGGTGGTGCTGGTGCTGGTGGTGGTGGTGGAGGTGCTGGTGGTGCTGGTGGTGCTGGTGGTGCTGGTGGTGGTGGAGGTGGTGGTGGTGGTGGTGGAGGTGGTGGTGGTGGAGGTGGTGGTGGGGGTCGTCGTGGACGACGACCGAGACGAATACGAGGACGACGACGAAATACCCCCACTTCCCCTTTGACACCGGCCTCCAATCCAGCTACCCCTCGAGGATCTTGGACATCTGGGAGTTCTGGCCGAGCCCCTCGCACCTTGCGTCAAGCGGATTTACAACGGCGTTTACGTATGCTGTTACAAGATCAAGAACAGTTGGCCCAAGGACGTGAAATTGCTAATGTCACCATGACCAATAGCATTGTCACCAGTTATAAACAAGGAGGAGCACCGAGCGTACAAACCTCGTCGTCCCGTGTTTCGCCGTAAAGATGAAAACCGTCGTGTCGTTATTGAATGGATCGAAACAGCATGGTCTTCCCTTCCCCCCGGAATTATTACAACGCATGGATTCCTTGTATGCCTTTTATCATCAACAATGGTGGTGTTATCGAAAAATGTTGAATCATTACAGGTGTATCAATGCCTTGTTCAATGGCATGGCCTTACTCCTGATGGCCGCTGGTATGATTGCGGGTCCCCTTTTGGAAAACAGTACATTGGTAGCCTGTTTGGCGGCCGTGGGCACCGTGGTCAAAGGATGGAATGATTTTAAACAATACCGATTTAAAGTGACCATGAGTCGATTTGCGTTTACCACCTATGCCAAAGCCTTGACCGAATTGAAAACCCATGTGCGGGGTATTCCCTTGGAGGATCTGGAACGATTTTTAATCAAGATGCAAACCTTGGATGATACCATTGTGGATTTCACCCCTCCATTACCCAAACGATGTGTGCAAGATTACCATGGTCATTTTGTGTACCAACCCTTGGAAGGCCTATGCTATGTAGACGGATGTCCTCGTCCCTTGAGACCTAAAGAGTATTGGATCCATAAAAAGCCGCTCCCTCCCAGTCCCACACTCTTAGAACCATGGCCCCCCGAAGAAGAAGACGGACAAAAAGAAGAACCCAGCAAGGAGAAGGTATACCTTGGTTCGTCGACGTGAAAAAGGGGTATGACGTCACAAGTGATTTGGTCAAGGCGTTGAAAAAACCGCAAATGAGTGCTGCCCAAGGGAGAAAGATGGTCTCGGGGTACAAACAACAATATCAAGCGTATAAAAGACGAGGGGGTACCAAAGGGTACAACAGTTGGTTGATTGACAAAGGCTATGCCAAAAAACCCAACAAATGTTGTATCCAATGAAGCGAGCACCCAGAAAACGAAGAAGAAGAAGACCACGTCGTGGTCCTGTGCATGTGGGTGGAGGTATTCTTTCTTTACTGAAAGGCGCTGCGAAACTTGGCATCAAACTGGGCAAGAGTAAGGAGTATAAAAGAATGGGAGCCCTCGGTGTGGGAGGTGCTGTGTCTAATTTCCGGCGAAGACCATGGGCAGTATGAAACGTCTTGGACGTCAATTACCGTTTTTACGGTCCATGTTACAAGAAGCCAATGGTTCCAAACGTCAAGAGTTGTTACAACATGCCAATGCCGATCAAATCAATGCTGTGAGTGAACTGGTCTTGAACTTTTTAAAAAACAAGATTCCTGTCACCCCACCCATGCTGGCTAAACTTCAACCCTATAAAAAGGTGCTACGTGATTTGGGACGTCGTCGACATTCCGTCAAAAAACGTCGTCAGTGGTTAGTCCAACAAAAAGGACAAGGGTTGTTTCAAGGACTTCACGAGGTGTTATGTCAATGTCTTCGTTAACCCTCCCTACGTGGATGACTCTATTACAAGAGGCCAATCGGGTCACCGACAAGTGGAAAGACGAGTGTCATTATTGGAAGCATAAATATCACCTGTTGTATCGAGAGTACCAACACATCTTGAGGGCCCGTCTTTGTAAGAGTTGCCGTGACCAGGAAGACGGGGAACTTTGCCCCGACTGTAGTCAACGAACATGGACGAAGTGTACATGATTCCCCAAAAGGACTTGGAACAACTCATTCAATATTACAAAGGAGAACTCACCGAAAATGCCTTGTTGAACAAAGCCGCAACGCTCGCCGCCAAAAAACATGTCTTGTTAGCCAACCCTCAATTACCCCCAGCCCTGGTCAATGCTCAAACCAAACCGTTGAGTCAAGAATTAATCAAGTTAACCAAACGCATTCGTCAATTTCCTGGCGGGGTGGGGGTTGGTGCCCCGGGTGCCCCGGGTGGTCCGCCAGGTGAAGAAGGCGAGGAAGAAGCCGGGGATTTGGTGACGGGACCCGTGGAACAATGGTTGAAGCGCATGATAAAAGGAAGCCCGTCGACGCCCAAACCTCCCATTACCCCTGCAACCAAGAAAGGCAAAGGAGCAGCCACTACCAGTAAGATTCCCATTGTCAAGAAAGGGAGCCCATCCACCAGTCGAGGGGATAGCCGGTCACGTTTAGAAGCCATTCGAGAACAACGCAAGACCTTGGAAAAAAAGATAGCCGAAAGTCGCAAAGGCAAAGCACCCGCTCGTGAAGTGGAACGATTGAAACCTTTACCCGGTTGGGAAGATTGGGCCCAAGGTAAAAAGTTACGACGTCGATTGGATTACGACAGTGACTAAAACATGCCCACCCAGAGGAGGAGAAGGGGTATCAAACGGAAACGCCCCCAACGAGGAGGGGCTTTGGATGTGCAAAAATGGATTGCGAAAACGGGCAAAGAATTTCATTGGCCCGGTTATCAGTACATGGGCCCTGGCACGCATTTGGCTAAACGTCTGAAACGTGGGGATCCCGGGATCAATCGCTTGGACCAGATTGCTAAGCAACACGACATTGATTACAGCCGTGCCAAGAATTTGCAAGATAAATGGAAAGCCGATACCAAGATGATCCAAGCCATTGATCGATTACCCGGCAAGAAAAACAAGACGGAACGGGTGGTCAAGAAAATTATGCAAGCCAAGAAACGTTTAAAATTGTAAACATTTAATTAACATGTTGAGTCAAAAAATGTCACATTGTTATTCTGTAGTTCGTGTTGAGTCTCAAGCAGGATTGGCGAGACAAAACCCATTGTGGTGTAGACAATCCAGATAAAATAAAAAAACAATGTCACTTGTGTCATTTTGATTGATGAGTTGTCAAGTTCATTTGTTCTGTCAAATACTGAGACGGATGTTCTTCCAAATACTGAGACGAATGTTCTGCCAAATACTGAGACGAAATGTTCTGCCAAATACTGAGACGAAATGTTCTGCCAAATACTGAGACGAAAATGTTTTACGTTACTAAATCATACATTAAATCCACCCCCTCGTCGGGGGACATGTCGTGAACGAGGTCTTCAGGGGGTACCAATGCCTCCAGATCAAAGGAACAAGAGTCCTCCACATCCTTCAATAACTCGGTCCACTCGTCAGGTGTTATGTTCTGCAACAAAGACGAAAAGTCCTCCAAGTCAGAGGGGTCCAAGTCAGGGGGGCCCAAGTCAGGGGGGCCCAAGTCAGGGGGGTCCACGACTTGCACACCCCCCGAATCCATATCCGTGAGAGTATAAGAATCTAGAAATGATTCACAAAAAGAAAAGTTCTCAGACATTTTAGGCGTCGATTTCTTAAAGTCCTCCAAGGGAATAGTCACTTTCAAGGGTCCTAATGCTTTGATTTTCTCTTCCGTTTTCTGTCTCTCTACAGAAGGTAAGGAGGTACAAAAGTCATTCAAATACGTTTCCAGAGAAGGTTGCGTCCTACAATTAGTCAATACCACCCGCAGTGTTTTGGGGCGAGGCACCTGCTTCCTTTTGTTGTGGTAGTACCTTCTAGCGAGCTCCAAGAACCTCTCGCGGTTCGCCCAGTAGTACTCTCTTCTTTGCGCATGCAGTTTCTCCTGGTTCGCAGCACGATAGGCCCGACGAGCCGCCCGGGCTTTGGCCCTTTTATTGTACATCCTTTTGTACGCCAATATTCGTACACGATTCTTTTGACGATATTCACGCGCTTGGGCTCTCAAACGTTCCCGATGTTTCTCTCTATACTTTCGGTCGTATTCGGCACAACGTGCTCGGTTCTTTTGGGCCCATTTTTTTTTGACGGCACGCCGGTGCTCCTTATGCGTCTCCTCATAACGCCTGTGGGACTCCCGCACTCGATCCGGATATTGTTCTCGGTATCGTTTGTGGGCAGCACGCACTTTCTCAGGGTACTTGCGTCGGTAGTTGGCTTTTTTCACAATATTCCTCGCTCGGGCTTTCTCTGGGTAACGGGCATTGTACCGGGCTTTTTTGATGGCGTTCCGTCTCCGTCGTCGTTCGTCTTTCGTCAGTAACTCTGTCGTTTCGTCGTCGTCGTCGTTCGGGTCATAGTCGTCAACGTCGTCGTCGTCCTCGTCTGGGTCAGAGTCGTCGTCGTCGTCGTTCGGGTCGGGAACATAGTCCTCGTCGTTCAAGTCGTCGTCGTCTGGGTCAGAGTCATCGTCGTTGTTTGGTCGGTACGTCGTGCGTCGTCGTCGTCGGTTGCTGCGGCGGAGGCCCTCGTTTCCGGCAGGCATTGGGCGATGGCGGGGGTGCTGGTGGCGGGGTGAGGGGGCGCTTGAATTGGTACCTCCAATAGGGACAGCAATAGTCGAGCCCCTCCACAAACCACTCACACGTTAATTGAGGGTAGCACAGTGGGTGAAAAGGAGCCGCCTGTTCTGCCCGATGTCTCTGGGCTTCCACTTTTTCCGGCTCCAACTGCTTCAAAGTTTCTGCAAACTCACTAAAGCCTTCGTCCTTCAGCAACAACTCCTGCTTCACTTTCTCTAAGACCTCCTCCACTTCCAAATCTACTTCAAATTCTTCAAATGCTTCGAGCAGCTTCTCATGGCAAGAGTCCATGTTGAGATGTTCCAACCCGAGGATCGATCTGTTTTATAGTCTCTCATTCGTTCCCGTGATGCACCATGGACCCTCACTAGAGAGGGGGGAGGGGGGTCCCCCCACCCCGTCCCACCCCTCCCTAGGGCACCCTGTTTAGTGATTGGCTCCTTCCCCTCCCACGTGACATTTTGGTTCTCTATAAAAACAGAGCCCCGATCTCCAGTGACTTCATCTGATCATGTCCTCACAAGACAAGGACAATGTGGCGGGGCCAAGTGGCCTCGCCAGACGTGAGATAATGTCCATGCTCGGTTTGGACTTAAGTGAGTCGGAAGACGACACCAATTCCTGTATGGGACCTTTGATTTGCACCGAAAACATGGCGGACAGTGACGACGACATTTGTCAAGAGGCCTTGAACCAATGGGAACAAAGTGGGGGTGGATTGGATCCCTCTGAACACGTTACCTTCCAATTTGACTTAGAACCTTTTGTGAATCGGAAGAGTGATCGCATGGGGGTACAAGAACGTCATTTCAAGACCCAGTTACGCCAAAGGGGGAACTTGCTTCCAGGTCAAAATATAACCCAAGCTCTGCAAGATGGATTACGTCGAGCCGTCGATCAAGTGTTAACCACCACCCCCGACCTCCACGATCAAGATCGACTCTACTTTACCATAGCATCCGATCGCCTGCACAATAATTTTCAGGGGTGGGGATTACGTGCAGGTGAATGGCGTCGAGACACAGAACGGGTGGAGGCTCTGTTCCAACGTTTAGCCCAAGCCCTCAACAGCAACGAACAATTTGAAATGGATGACTCCTTTCAAGTCTCCATCACTCAAGTTCATCATGCTCCTCAAGGTACCGGCAGACCCCGTCGTGGGAAACCAGGGCATCCCACCATGACCATGTTGACAACCAACAAAAAATCGGTCATCCGCATCCAAAATGATGATGAGCTCTGTTGTGCCAGAGCTCTCGTGGTCGCCAAAGCTCGCGTGGACCAGCACCCGAAATACGACAGCATCCGCAAAGGAAGGCCCCTGCAGAGAACCCTAGCTCTGGACCTCCAGAATGAAGCCCAGGTACCCTTGGGTCCTTGCAGCTATGATGCCTTGACCCAATTCAGTCAAACCCCCTCCCTCACCGGTTACCAGATCATCCTGGTGGATGCACAGCGATCGTTCCACATCACCACGTTTGGACCCCTTTCTGACAAACAACTGATCCTGTTGCACAACCAAGACCATTATGATGTCATCACCAAATTGCCAGGATTTTTCGGGTCCAGTTATGTGTGTGCGGATTGTTGGAAACCCTATGACAATGAGGGGATGCATCGATGCACCAAGACCAAGTTGTGTGGAGCCTGTCGACAGAAAGATTGTCCAGACTTTCAATATGCTTACCCCCGACACCTGAAAGCCACTCAACGTTGCGAGTCGTGTCATCGGGACTTTTTTGGACCCACGTGTTACGAAGCCCATTCCAGCAAGACCCATGCGGGCAAACCCGTCACGGGCCTCCAGACCTCCGTGTGCTCTCAACGACACCGATGCGATGAATGCTATCAACAAAATGTGGGCTTGTCCCGCATTCAACGTCACCTTTGTAAGCACGTGGATTGCCCGTCTTGTCATCAGTACGTCGACGCTGACGACCACCGTTGTTTTATACAAAGAGCCCCCAAACCTCAAGACCAAAAGAAGAGAAAGAGGACCCGTCAAAAAGGTCCTGGCGCCAAACGAGGTGCCGCCGCCGCCGCGGAACCCCATGCCTCCTCCGAGGACGAGCAGGAAGACCTGCCTCCCTTACACGTCTTCTTTGATATCGAAGCCATGCAACCCCACGGAAAACACATTGCCAATCTCGTCGTGGCCGAAACCGAAGACAACGATGAACCCAAGCCTTTCCCAGGTCCCACTTGTATCCGTGACTTTCTGGAATGGTTGGATGCCTTGACCCTCAACGATACCCGTCAAGTCAACGTCATCGCTCATAATTTTCAAGGGTACGATGGGTACTTCATCATCCAAGAATACTATGGGGAGAACCGCATCGTCCAACAACTCCGCAACGGATGTAAACTCTTAGAGATCAAACATGACCGCATCCGGTTCATCGATTCCATGAGTTTCTTCCAGATGCCCCTCTCCGCGTTTCCCGAAACCTTTGGTTTGACAGAACTCTGCAAAGGCTATTTCCCCCACAAGTTCAACATACCTAAGCATCAACACTACGTGGGCATCCTCCCCTCACGCGATTACTACATGCCTGAGAGCATGACACTCGAAGGAAGACAAGCCTTTGAAACCTGGCATCAACAACAACGCGACCAGGGGGTGGTGTTTCATTTTCAACAAGAGTTATTGGCCTATTGCAGTTCCGATGTACGACTCCTCAAACAAGGATGTCTGACTTTCAAACGCATGTTTGAAGACTTAACAGGCTTCAATCCCTTCGATCACGTCACCATTGCCTCCGCATGTAATCGAGATTTACGTATGAACCGGATGATCCCCAACAGTATTGCCAGCGAACCCGCCGGTCAGAAGGGCTGGAGAAATAACAACATCAACCAGTCCATCCCAGCCCTTGAATGGTTAACCTGGTGCGATCACCAACTACGTCAACGGGCCCTCCAAGATCTCAACCCCAACGATCTACTGGCCAGTGCCAATCCAAAGCCTCAGTACATTCAACATGTCCGAAATCAAGGCGAGTATAAGATCCCCGGGACCAACATCCATGTGGATGGTTATTGCCGCGACACCCACACCGTCTACGAATTTCAAGGCTGTTTCACCCACGGATGCCCTACCTGTTATCCCCATCGCTACGAAAAACATCCCCGCAACTATGATCTGTTGATGCAGGACCTCTATGACGTCACCCAAAACAAAGTCCAAAAGCTTACCAACCAAGGGTACAACGTCATTCAAATCTGGGGATGTCAATGGGACCACCTCCGAGACACCCACCCAGAGATCGACTCCTTCGTCCGGGAACTCAACTTTATCCAACCACTTGAACCTCGAGAGGCTTTCTGTGGAGGTCGTACCAATGCCATCAAACTGTACCATCAGATTACCCCTGGCCAAAAAATTCACTACATTGATGTCACCTCCTTGTACCCGTGGGTCAACAAGAAGTCTGTGTACCCCAAAGGACATCCGACCATCTATTATGAACCGGGTCACACAGACATACACCAGTACTTTGGCCTCATTCAATGCAAAATCCTGCCTCCCCGTGAATTGTACCATCCCGTGCTGCCTTACCGTCATGACAACAAACTGCTCTTTCCACTCTGTGCCCGTTGTGTGGAAGAAGAAATGGACAAACCTCTTTTGGACAGATCCTATCATTGCCCACACACTGACGACCAACGCGCCCTCACCAGTACCTGGTGTACCCCAGAGTTGTATAAAGCCGTGGAGTTCGGGTACCAAGTCCAATACATCTACGAAGCTTGGCATTTTGAAGAGACCTGTGAGGGCCTCTTCGCCGATTATGTTAACACCTGGTTGAAAATCAAACAAGAAGCTAGTGGGTGGCCTAAGGATGTCACGACAGAAGAAGAAAAGCAACGTTACATCGAAGAGTACTTCCTGCATGAAGGCATCCAGTTGGAATACAACAACATCAAGAAGAACCCGGGCCTCCGTACCCTAGCCAAGCTCATGCTCAACTCTATGTGGGGTAAGTTTGGACAACGCCTCAACAAAACCCAAATTCAAGCCTTTGATGACCCCCATGCCTTCCACTGTTTCTTGGATAGCGATGCCTTAGACGTACGTCACGTTGCCGTCATTAACCATGACATGGTGGAGATCCACTACCAGAAACAAAAAGAGGACATCCGCGTCTCACCCAACCTCAACATTTTTGTGGCCTGCTTCACCACCTGCCACGCCCGCCTTAAATTGTATGACGCCATCCAAGCCTTAGGGGAAAGAGTCCTCTACTTTGACACCGACTCCGTCATCTACCTGGAGGAAACACCCACTCAATTCCAACCTGTCTTGGGTTCCTATCTTGGGGACTTCGCCTCCGAATTAGATGATAAAGAATACATTCAAGAATTTGTCAGTGGAGGACCCAAGAACTATGGGTATACTACGAATAAAGGAAAAGTGGAATGCAAGGTCAGAGGCTTCCGACTCAACAGCGAAGGACACACCCAGCTGAATTATAACGTCATGCGTCAAAATGTCAAGGACGAAATCAAGAAACCCCTTCCAAAACCAAGGGAAATCCAGATTATCAACTCCCACCAAATTGTACGCAATCCCAAAAACTTCCAACTGTACACTCAACCAAGCAGTAAGTTCTATCAGTTGGTCTATGACAAAAGAGTCATTGATCACAACACCTTCAAGACCTACCCCTATGGCTACCAGTGAAAGCCCCAACAAAATCGTCGATTGTGATCACTGTGATCGAGAACATTTGACGCCACCACCACCACCCCCATTCTACAGTTCCTTTGCCGTACCTTTAATGAGAAATCCTCGACGTCAATTACAACAATGGATCCGTGACAACAACCAATGGCGAAGAATAACTCGATGTCAAAAACAATGGTGGGGACCCTCTATTGAACATTAAGGAACACTCAGGAAAACCACAGTTATTGTAAAACAAATCAATAAAAAATGTCATTTATTCATTTTGTGTACTTTTCACTCCAAAGGACCACCCACGTTCCCCCAATTGGACTTTGGACTTTGAGCCCGCGTTTTCTCAGCGGGTTTACTTCCCCTTGAGCCCACGATCCTTTTTTCACACTCGCCAGCGGTTTCCCATTCTAAATCACGTGACTTCCGGTTCCCATGAGCCCACGATCCCTTTTTTCCAACTGGCCAGCGGTTTCCCCCACCGGAAGTTCCTCTAGTCACGTGATCGCTCTCGACCAATCAGAAGCCTCCATATGCCCCAAACGAGCGGAGTTTACTACTGTAATGATATAAACTGAATGCAAGGCTTAAACTCAAAACAAAAAGAACTAACAAAACGCTAGATAAATTACACCAAGCTGAAAACAGTGGCATAATGCAAAGAATACTACATGCGACAATTAATACTACCATAAGTAAGGAAAAAAAAAACAAAAGCGTAACCAACACACAAAAAAAAAAAAAAAAACAAAGAAAAAAAAAACACTTCACACTAAGTAATTATAAAAAGCAACCAGCAAAGCTGTTGATTAGCTGCTAACAACCGAGTCTTGCAATCTAATTATCAATTTGCATAGCGGTAGCTCCAGAATATTCAAATTTTTCAAAGTTCAAACGAAGGCCTACTGTTTATAACTTTAAACTGAATTACTCTGAAACAGGGATTAAATGTCCGTTTGAAGTATTGAGTAATTTCTTCCATTAACGCCTTCAAAATTTAGATTTAAGACGGAGCTCGATTTAAACCGACTACGCTGAATGCATGCCCGACCCAGTCTGATAATGCCTAAACTTAACGTTTATTATGACCGGAATCTTCAAATATAGTTACATCTTTACGAAACGAATGCCAATCATGCGCAAAATATGCAGATTTAGGACACGTGACTGAGCACGTGACAGCCGAGAGGCCAAAAATAGCCTTTTAGAGCTATGAATAGCATATTTAAACGTCTTCACTATCATAAATCTATGAGTTATCCATTGATATTCTGCTATTTTCTATGAACGGGTCGTACATTCCACAGTTTCAGCCAAATTCTAGCTTATTCAGCCTGAAACAATGAAATAATTACCATTTTTGTCCCATTTACGGGTTAACATGAGAACGAGGCTCCGTCAGGTAACTACTGTTTACGGCTGTATCTTACGTTGTTTATGGAGAAAAACTTCTGATATCGCTACCTTTCAATGATATAAGGCCAAGTCATGCTCAAACTATGCAAACTAAGGTCACGTGACCGAGCACGTGACCTCCGAGAGGCCACAAATTCTATTTTAGTGCTAGAATCGCCCGCACTACCATGAACCTATAAATTATACGTGTATACATGTTATCTTACGAAATCTCTTATTTACAACACATTGTAGGTCAGTGGGATACATTTTGAGACAAAAATATACAAGATTATAACAATTTTTGGCCTTTACGAGGAATGTTGAGCATGAAAGTGAGGCTTAATCATTTATCATGCTTTTTAATCTCGATTGTTGCTCTACAGAAAGTGATCCTCTTAAAAATGGAAGCTTTAAACATCAAACTCTTTTACAGTTCAAACGCTCTTCACTCCTCGTCGCTTTCTTCTGTTTCACTGGTGCAAGTCAGACCGTGCGGGTGCTTGGATGCTTCATCGTCTGCCATGCAGTAGCATCCTTCTGTGAAAGCAAGTCCTGTGTTGTTGCAGGAGCAGTTTCGCAAGCAGGTAGACGTCTTACACTTGCACGTCGTCAGCTCGAGAAGGCTTTCAGGTGCTGGTGCTTTTGTGATTAACAATGATGCAAGAAGCTCTCCGTCCCTCACCCATCCATGACCCTCTGGTGGTTCAAGATCTTGCATCGCTTCAAGAGCATGCCTCCACACGAATGCCTGGTAGTTTGACCGCTTTAGATGTTGAAGCAGACAATCAGACGTCGGTGGAAGCATTTCGTTTTCCTGCTTTTTCTGGCAGAACATGAGGTAACGCAGCTCACTTGCGGTGCTTGTCCTCTTGGATGCTGTATATTGGCTGCAGACCGTAGGCTTCCTACTTGCCAGCTGTGGTTACGTTCAACTCTTGTTCCTCTCCGAGAAGAGACAGACTATCTTGGTAGTCAGTACTACGACAGAAACTATTCCACGCCTTTTTCTTCCCGATACCCGCCAAAGAGCTGGTCGAATCACAGCCTGTGATCGCATGGAATCCAGGGAGAGAACTACACATCTTTTCACCCAAAGCCTCTTCATGGTTTGATCTGAGTGCTTGGACCTCCCTGCAATGACCTCTTGTCACAGTCACGGCTTTGTCGCCGTCTCTGAAGCCACCCCCCGATCATAAGCTCCTTCTGTAGGGGGAGCTGGTCTTGACCGAGTCTGCAGAGCACAGCCGACAGGAAATCGCACAGGTTTACCTGGTGTTAAAAATATGTAGCAAAAAATCTGAACATCTGAATCTATAATGAAAGTTCAAACTCAGATCAAACGCAAAAAATGTCGATTACAACTTCAAACTGCCGGTAACGAAACAGGAAGTTAGTGTTAAGAGTAAAACTTGTTAAATTAAGTAATTTGAGCCATACCTTATTCTTAGGATTGGCGATGTACGTTCCCCATTGCCTGGGTACTGGAGTTGCAGGACCTCCGATCTGCACCTTGAGACCAAGGGATGCTCCCCGTCGATGACGCTCGCCTCCTTTAATGGAGTTCTCCCAGTATTGGTCGAAGACCACGTGGACTTGCACACAGTTGTTGGAAAAGAGAGGGGCACTGATGATGTTGTAGTACTTTTCGGAAAGCTCACCAAAGGTACTTGCTCCGGCAGACTTGGACATCTGTATGACAGCCATGCCGTCGATGATTACAACAGTTGCATTTGGTGATGTTGTAAGTCGATGAACGTTAACGTCTTTCTCCAGGAGAGAGCATAGGACGCTCTTTGCCCCTTTTCTAAGACTTCCGTCTGCGCTTGCGGGTGAATAAGGGACTGGAGACAGTTCAAAGCTCAACACCTCTTTCAGACAGATCTGACGCGTGTTTGATACGATTAGGAGCCTGCCAAGCAAGTCCCTGTCCGCGTTAACAGTGACTAGCTTGTCGCTGGATTTGACGCGGATCTTCTTATTTGTGCTGCTGAACGTCTTGATCTTCATGTTGGGAATCGGTCCCCAGAAACCCACAGCGTTGCTGTTAATGCACCTCTCGACGAAGGCATTCATTTGCTGCCGGCCTTTCTCGGTACTGCGGACGAGGTTCTGGGCCACATCTTCCGGCAGAACTACTCGGGTAGCGATATTGAGAAGCTCATCCGAATCGTGAGTAAAAGGATCTGTCATCAAGCCTGAAGAAAAACAACCCATCATCTTCTTTACGTCTTCCTCGTCTCGTTTGACTCTCCTCGCAGATGCTTCCTTGTGCAATGCTTGTTCGCCATGGTGGAGCTCGTACATGGCCTGCAGAGCTGAAGTAATAGATGCTCGCTCGTGGATAGTTAAAAACCACCGTTCAAGAGCCGACGGGATCTGTGATATGCCAATCACTCCTCCGCTTGACTTTGAGTCGGTGTTGATCGACTGCTCCAGGGCCATGTCGGTAGAAACTTGTAAAAAGGGCTGTCCTGAACGACTTATGGTATGATTCACTGCAGCAAACTCGTTGTAGACATCCAGGTGTGTTAGTTCCAGTTGCTGCATGTCGGCGACATAAACTGGTAAGTAACGAGCATAATTCTGTCTGCTCATAGCAAAGAAATGAGGTAGCATGGCTGCGATGCTTTATAGATGCAACTTCCAGTTCCCGGTTCTCTCTGCCTTTAGAAACTGTAAAAGGGAAGTGACCATGCAAACGTACTCATCCCAGAATGCGAAGAGCTTGGACCTTGCTCGATTCTCCGATTTAAAGACCCCGAATAGAGACATCAATTCCGTCAGATCTGCTTCTATCTTTCTCACACTCTCGCGTGTGTGATCCTTCCCGTTCTCCACCGCTCGAACGCAATCCGCAATCTTACTTAATACGGGTTCTTCTGGTATCTTCTTATCCTGTGACTCATACCAGACAACAAACGCATTCCACATGAGACGGAGGAACACTTCCAGACAGAGCTTGTGTGCCCTAATTCCTCGGTTGTAAGATTTCCCCTTCATTAAAGCGGACGTCGAACCAGCAGCGTATATGTTGTGGTTCAATTTTATCCTTGGTTCAATTCTTATTTTCCTTTGTTTTAAGCTCATTATCATGCACAAAAACAAAGGAAAATAAAAATTGAACCAAAGATAAAATTGAACCACAACATATACACCTGACTTAATCAAGAGGTCATCAAGTCCAGAATCACCAAACGTCTTCCCTAGCAGGGACAGAAAGTTCAGAGCAATGTGAAATACGCCCATGCGTACCACTACGATAGAGAACTCGTCAGGAAATCTCCACTGAATTTCCTTTGCCTTGCTATATATTGCAAGGTCAAAGGTTATCACAGTGTCGGCCTGACCCATCGTGGCGCTTATCTTCTGTGCACGTTTCAGTACTGTGTAGATGGTAGAATAGTCATTGGATGATCCATTGATCATTGGACAGTAGCCCATATTGCTGATTATGAGCATCTCGGGATAGAGAATAGCGTTGAATCCTGCCCAGCTTGGAATCGCCTGCTTGTCCAATACATCTGCAATGACAGCTTCTCCAAATTTCTTGGGACAAAGTCGAAGAAGAGCCCAGATGAAATCAGCGTTACGAGCGGTGCGTATTTCATCGTTCGTATCCTTGTACCACTCCATGTTAACAGAACCAACGTGATCAGTAACAACTGGACGTCTTCCTCGAACAGGACACTCTTCAATGTCGTACACGGTGCCGGTTGTCTGTAATGAACGCCGCTTGGCTCTCTGTTCTACCAGGTTGGGGGGTGGATCTGGACCAAACGTTTTATTCTGATAGATCAACATTGTAGTGGCATGCGTAGTATTCTTGCTGTCCAGAGCCTCCTCGTTCAAATCATTATTATTGGCGGCAATCTTAACAAATGCACCAGGCTTGATGTTATTAGTTGGTATTACAGTCCCAAACTCTTCTACCTTAGCAAGACCTTCCTCTGCAATACTCGTATTCACTGCTCGCATCTCATCGTAGGAAACACAATGTCCCATTCTGTTCAGCAGTTCGATAAGGCGCTTGGATGATGTGAGATGGTGAACACACATAGCGAGGCTCGTATGCTTAGGAAGCTTATCACGTCCCTTTGTATTACAATGAATGATATCTTGTGCGATGCTACATTTCAAACAAATTTGAGAGCGGACAAATAATCGAGTGACCTTATGAAGTCCAAAAATTGTTCTAATCTCGTGTATTTTAGCCTCAAAATGTATCCCACTGACCTACAATGTGGTGTAGATAAGAAATTTTGTCAGATAACATACATACACGTATAATTTAAACGTTAATGGCTATGAGGGCGATTTAATCGGCTATTTTTAGCACTAACATATAATTTGTTGGCCTCTCGGAGGTCACGTGCTCGGTCACGTGACCTTAGTTTGCATAGTTTGAGCATGACTGGACCTTATATCATCGAGAGGTAATGATATCAGAAGTTTTTTCTCCATAAACACCTTAAGATACAGCCGTAGACAGTAGTTACCTGACTGAGCCTCGTTCTCATGTTAACCCGTAAATGGGACAAAAATGGTAATTATTTCATTGTTTCAGGCTGAATAAGCTAGAATTTGGCTGAAACTGTGGAATGTATAACCTGTTCATAGAAAATAGCAGAATATCAATGGATAATTCATAGATTTATGATAGTGAAGACGTTTAAATATGCTATTCATAGCTCTAAAAGGCTATTTTTGGCCTCTCGGCTGTCACGTGCTCAGCCACGTGACTTAAATCTGCATATTTTGCGCATGATTGGCATTTGTTTCGTAAAGATGTAACTATATTTGAAGATTCCGGTCATAATAAACGTTAAGTTTAGGCATTATCAGAGGTCAAATGGGTGAGCCTCGTTTCCATGAATTTAAGGGGTTACGTATAAAAATACCCCCTTAACTCGTAACCTATACCACAATTCAACTCTACAAACTACCTGACATTGATCAGCAGGTCTTATTTTATCAACGTCCGTTATCAAACCTTTTCTGACCCGATCATTGTACGAAACCCTAATTTTGGGGTCTTGGCTTCCGGACTATAACAACAGGGTCGGCTTCGCTTGATTGTTGACCATGTGACGCGGCGGTAATGGCGCCAACTTGAGTCGCGACTGTGTTTAGATTTGTGGTTAAGCCCTTAACAACTTCGCAGGCAGGCATGTGGCAGGCATGCTGTTCAGCTTGAATCCCGGATTTTCCACCAATTTGTAGTAGGGAATTTGAACTCAAAAGACAAGACAAGATTCAACAACAACTGCACGTGTTTCTTCTTTTCTCCGAACTCCACTCGAACCGGTTCTAACCGGTTCTGACTCGTGGCACGCTATATAATAACACACAAAGTGTCCTACTACAAGCTGAGGGGGGGGAGGGGAAATGTGAAATGTGCTTCACTAACCATCCATTTCGAGCCAATTTTCTGGGCTTGTTTTATTTGCAATACATTTATATTGGAATCTTTTTTCACTCGTGGCTAATGGAAGTTGTTCTATGGTACAGAAAATAGCACAATCATTCTTCAAGACAAACAGAACTTCATCCACAACTGGGTTCCGCATTCGCTCAAAACTCTACTGACCCGTTTTACCCCCTGAAACGATGAGCTTTTTTGTTAGAGACTTACAGTAACGTGTGCGTCAACATTCCGTTTCGTTAATCTACTTCGTGATTATTGTAAATCGTTCGATTTACACAGCGCAGCCGAATTATCCAGATGAGTTCGTAAAGTCGGCGTTCAAGGTCAAATAGAGAAAAAATCATACAGTCACATTTGTTTACAATTTCCATAAAACCTTAAAAAAAAACACTTGACTAACAAAAGACGGATCGAAACGCACCAATCACGTTTAACATTCTTCACAGCCAATAACATCACCGCTTAACTGACACGACCAATAAGATCGTCGACCAATCAGGACAACGACCAGAGACTTATAACATCAACTGACGATTCACAGTTCACTCGACTCTGATGATGACTTCCTCTCAGGTTGTCGAAACGTCAGTCAATGTCACCACAAACAGTCCTTCTCAGGACTACACTCACACAGACGATCATAATTTAGCGACTTATGATGTGACTCCAGGGTTCAAACCATTTACAGATAAAACCTTAAAACTGGTCATCTCGCGTTATTTGCGGAGAACAGCACAGAAATATTGCAGAATGTATGCATATGTAGGGAAATTGTCTTCTTTATCAAGGCATATTGTTTGGTGACTCGGGGGAGGGAGCGGCCACTCCCTATAGTGGGCTATACGGAGAGGCTCCGCTTGAAAGGGGTACCTTTTTTAAACTCACAGTACACGAAAGGGCAAGCAAAATTGTTATTTTAGTATATTGAAGGGTCATCGCTGCAAAGTGAAAAAGGTGGCTACTAAAGCTAAGTACGTGAAAGGGTGCCAAATTTTGGCACAAATAGCAACGCGAAACACAGGAAAGCTTGGAGCCTTTCAGCAACTGAACCAGGGAAACTGAAAGCCTGGGAAAAACGCGGCGACCATAAGCCTCGGGGCAGAGCCTCCCCCCATTAAATTTTATTGAGTATTCCCTCTGCAACTTTCTGTTAAGAAGACAAGCGAAGGTAATAACTTAATTTAATAAAATTACTCTATGCAAGATCAAATTACAAATCCCAAAATTACAAGACGAAGCTACAATGGAACTATTCATTTGATTTTTTCAACAACGAAAAAGAACAGTAACCTCAGAAGTAACCTCCAATGAAAGCGTTATTTGGGCTTCGCCAAGTATTCCTCGACTCAGTCCCCTCTCCCCCGAACGTTCGATACGAGCACGAGTATACAGCAGGTTACTGAGAGAGTTCATTCTCCATGAAGCCCATTCAATAATACACATAGCGATTTCTACCGCCTAAAGTATCAACTGCCTTATTCAGGAAACAGAGAAGATAAAGTAACGAAAGCCCACCCTCTATACGTGACCTGTGAAATTGTCTACCAGCAGAACGCTCGTGCGTTCCGTTGTGCTTTCGCGCTGTCATTCGTTCATTGCTGTTCTTTCCTCCACAAGAAGGATGTTAAACGAAATCCACGCCACTGTAATCTCTAAGCTCGTCATAAAAGTGCTCAGACTCTTAACGGCAGACACTGCAGTTGCTCAGGATTAGGCTAAAAACGGGACCAGGGAATGTGTGAGGTATGGGCTTTCACCTTCATCTTCTATCGTCAATAATTACTTACATTGGAGTGTAATTAACAACATTTTCTGGCAACACGTTTTATAAAACGAGCATAGCCAAAAAAATAAAACTGGTAAAACATTGCTGAGGAACAATGCTTGTCTGCAGTGAAAGGAAGATTGCACAATAACGTCACGGTTCAGTGATTTTCAATCATATGTATAAGAATAGTCTATGACGTCATCGAAGATGTTCCTCCCTTGGGTATACCCGGTATACTAGTGAGATTCCACCGCATGAGATAAATACAATAGCTTATGACGTCATGGACGTTAATGTATTTCGCCGCAAATTAATGAGATTCCCCGCAAAAATACGGCTAATTCAATTCATGCTAGACTACTCATGGACTCATGGTATACACCTGAGTGATACAACGTTGTCGGCTGCAAAGTAACCAACAACGTTGCGACACGATGGAATTCTGGGAAGACAGTACTGACAAGCTTGCTACTCAGTTCCATAAATTGATATTCAAGTTATTTTCATTCCTAAGAAGGTGTTGAAGTAGATTTAGGTATACTGTAATAATGTCATCTCCACGTGCCTGAGAATAGAGGCAAGTTTTCCCACTTCCCAGAAACCATTGGGTCGTATCGTTCATAGTGTATGCTTTTCACACAAGAACGTTTCTTCAATTAAGTGTATACCTATTTTCTGTGACGCATGTTTCATAGACCGCAGTGCAACATGCTCGTTAAATTTATGGCTGCTTTTTCTCTAGCTATTAGTCCTAAAGCAAGAGTAAATGTATATTTTTGATGATTTGGTTTTCTCCTGGGGTGTCTTCAGAACGAAAAGTGATAAATACATTTATTTATAGCAAACATGGTGCTTTGCGGTCTATGAAACAAGGATCATGCATCATGCATCACTGAAGCAACCTTAGTTGAAGTAGGTGTACTGCAAAAGGTAACGACTGCTCAACAAGTGGAACAGTTGAAAAAATCAGAACATTGTCACATCATTGTAAAATCGCGATACCTTAACCAAATATCGATATTCGGTATCGCAAAAAGAAGCCACTTTAACTTTATGAACAAGTGTCTTTTAGTCCCACTGTGGAACCCCATCAGGCAGTAAGTTTTGCTCCATGGCAGAATAAAATTTATTGAAACTACTTTGCAAACGTAAAATAAATAATAAAATCGCAAACATCGACTTTCCAACCCCGTTTACGAAATCCAAGGTCTTGCTTGTTTAAGAGCCTACCGAAAAAAGAAACAAAACTTGAGATATAACCACAATTTACATATAATACCCGATTCAAAGGAGAACTGAAATAAATTACATGGTACTTACCTCCTAAGCTGGCGTTAATGCGTTGTTTAAGGCGTGTACACTGGTTGTTCGTTGGCAACAATTACTTGGTAATATGGGTAGCGTCGCTGAATGCGTGCTCTGAAAAAAAGGGTAAAACCCCAACACCTGTAGTGAGACCAAGTTTCAACAACAGAATCTCCCCCTTCCTCTCCTTATCGCCTCAAAAAAAATTAATAGAAAGTAAGGTTAAGAGGTCAATAGTGGAGATGTGAAAATCTAAGGATACTTTAGGTCAACTTGTGAATGCAACATGTAGGCCCTTTTGTGTGCATGGGTGTCATTGCATTAGGGCCGGCAGAGCAGGTGAGCAGGTGTGGAGGTGGGATTAGGGGCTCTGTGGCCCTTTTCTTGTTCTTCTGATTGGTCAGATTGCTTATTGTTGACACCTCAATGTCACGCGTTGTAAATGCACATAAGTGCTGTTTTCAAAACTGAACGAAAGAAACGAGGTTGACTCATGGCACATACGTCAATTACTAATTTGATATCAAAGTGTACAGGCGAGCGATGGGTGCTACAATAACTCGTTCAGATATATCTGCAAGGATGCCTAAAATCTCACTTGTAAGATGCCCTGTCATAACCTTCCTTTCGTCCGCGCCCCTGATTACAGGCAGTCACACATAAAGTGAAGGAAGGTAACTTTGAACATCGTCAGTTACACCAACAGTTACAATTTACTTAAGTCACACGATGATGGAAGTTTCCATACAAACAGGTAATTCAAATAAGTCTTTCTGCTATTCAAATTCTTCATTCTCCTGATTTTATCCTGACCTTGCCTATGTAGCAGGCGTAAACTGGCAGGGGTTAGGGGGCGACAAGTTTCCCTACCCCTTCCACGAAAATACGCCTGCTACGCAGGCTAACGCTGACGTTACTCTTCATTTGAAAGCGTTTCCACGGCCAATTTTAATGGATATTTCGAAAGAAGTCAAATTGAAATTGCAGAATGAAATTAATTCAAAAACATCTACATCGTTATGTACGATTATGCATTGTATTAATTAAGAGAATCAAACCAAACTGACTTTACCTTGTAAACTTGATAAGAGGTGGTATTATGAGACATATAAAACTCATGAAAGTCTGAAGGAAAAAAATCACGCAAGTAAGTACACAGTACACAAAGAAGGCATAAAAGAAAAAAAGAAAGACAGCACAGAAAGAGGGCATGGAAACAAAAAAGGACAAAAGGAGGAATTGGAAAATGAGAAAGAAGATAGAGACACCACTATCGGCAGAGACCTACAGATAACGTCTACAGATCTATTATTTGATCACTGTCTTTTGGATCAGACTTGAGAATGTCTAGAGGTCCTGAGAAAACATTTTACAGTATAGGACTTGCTGTACAACTTCGTAGTAATTGTGCTGACGATGTGAACATTATCCTCAAGCATGCATAGGCCTATTACTCTCTGAATCGTACTCCAACCAGTCTTGGTTTCAGAATTCTCCAAAATTTTGCGATGAACTGTATTTAGCACAAGACATTAAATGTCTCAAAACAGTACAGAGACATCCTCACCATGACCATTAAAAAGTAAAAGACAGGCTTCCATCCACTGTGGGTGTTGATTTCAGGCACAAGAAACTAAACAAACAGGAAACAGAAAGTGCATTATGAAATGGCAACTGCAGAGAGCTGGCCAGGATGCAAACAAAACACAAGCTTCATTTTTTTGTTTAATTCAACAAGATAATGAGAAAAGGAATCGCTTTTGCACCAGTGTGAAGTAGCAAAATGTCTCCGAGGTCTGTTCTGTAATTAATAGCTTCCAGGTTACTAATATTCTGGCTGGATAACAGCGATACATCCTCTTGGCTTTTTTATGTTAACCCCCAGCATTGATACAAATAACTGCATCATGAATTATGAAGACAAAAATCTTGATTTAAGCCTTTAAGCCCTAACAGTGACGAAAATAAAATTTCTCTTTACATTATCACTACTTGCTCAAACATTCAAGTGATGAGTATAAGATGTCTTGATATTGAGACAAATTCTCCTTACTAGTTGTATAAGAAATGTATGGAGAACAGTAAGGAGAATATGCATTTTTATATCAGGGCTTAAAGGGTTAAGGCAACATTTAAAATGAGGGGTTGTCCATTACCGTTGCTATGGTGATAATTGTTGCTAGGAAACCAGTGAGAAAATGAACTTTGATCATATGTTGAAAAGGTGGTGTAGTATCAAGGAAATCGAAGTTTATCCTCTATGCGAAATTTTGACTTCAAAAGATACACTCCAAGGCCAAAAAAACTGTTGCTAGCCTTCTTAAAGGGTTAAGGCAACATTTAGAAGTGAGGTTTGATACCTGTCCTATAGCAGCTCCTACGCTCCCTGTACCATCCACAATCCCTGTTACTGTGGCTAAAGCTTCACTGCTTGCACCGAGGGCGCTCTAAGATCAAACAGAGAACACAGGTATCGTTTTGGAGACAACTTCATTTAGCGATGGCATGAAAAATCGCTAATTTACCTACTAGCTGAATTAGAAATATGTCTCAAAAGTGAAGAAAGCTGTAAAAAGTTGTCCAAAAGAAGCAGGAATCACTAAAATTTAAAGTAGCTGAATCTTCAAGGGGAAAAATTGCTAAATCAAGTCGTCGTTGATAACTGTAAAATTTAGGTCACCCACTGACTCCTGCTCCGGCCAAAACTGGCCTTGAGGAGAGCAGAGTTCTTGTACCACTTGTGAATGTGCCGTTATCACTGTTGACACCAGAAGACGCTTTTGATAATCAACACAGGGGAAAGTTTACAAAGCATGCCTAAATGAGCATGACAGCATGAATTGAATCAGTATAACACCACAATAGGCCAACGAATTAATCCTCGGAAAATCGGTGAGAAATCTGACCTTCCCAACCACGTGGCAAACAAATACTTTGACAGTTTGGCTGCAGTTTGCTGAGATTACGCCCAGAGAAAGGCATCTGTGTTTTTAACTGCTGTCTTGGTGGAAATTCAGGAGTCACTGGGTGGAAAATCACGCAAAGGGGTACAACTAAATCAAGGAACAGCATCTTCATTTTGTTTCTACGAACACATTTCACAAGGCAAAAACGATGATGAACAAATTCATCATACGTCATTGGTTGACAGTGAGGCAGTGGTTCACTGTTACACAACCCACTGGCAGTAATAAACAGAAAAAGATTCTCTTGTGTTCCATACCTGTCTTCCAAGATCAGCTGATATAGCAGAACTTATCAGATTTGCGGGACCACCAATCCAAAACCCTGCAGATTCAGACAGTCAGAATAAGAAGGCTTAAATGCGATTGAACGTTCATAATCTGTACATAACACAAGTACACACATAAGAACAGCTTATACTAACTACAACCAGACTACAGAAGGCCTCTGCTATCCTGAACTGAAAGCTACTTCCCTAGGATTTCCTTTACTATTTTTCAGCCATTTCCAGTTGCTTATGTCGAGTTCAGTTATTTCGAATTCCTTGCTATCTCGAACAAAGTCTTTCCTTGTAATCAATGAACGCCTCTTATCTCAAACTGCAGTATTTATGACATTGTCCGAGTGACAACAGAGTGAGAAACCTACTTCTCGCAACTACAGTTACCATGAAATTTGTCTCTAAAGGAAAACAGAGGATTTAAAAACTGCAATGTAATATAAAATGCTGCACGTACTAACCTGTAACACACATCAAGGCAGCATTTAATGTGTAACCTCCTCCCGTATCTGTGGTACAGACATTCCACGGTAAGCGAAAAATAGAGGCAATACCATGAATATTCAGAGAAAAAGTAGTAACATATTGATGACCAGACAGATGGATAAGCACTACTACCTAGGCTACACAAGTCTAATATCTCTACAACCAAAAATTGTGACAACATTTGAACCTAAATTTACTTTTTGCTAAATGTGTCCGCACTTAGAAACAAAAGAAAAACATGAAACAAAATAAACGTCAGTCGACATAGGATAGAATGCCTATTTTTCACCACTGAAAACTGAGACTAAATTTATTTCAAAAACCTTACTATTGTGTTCCATCTTTGGAAAAAACATGTTGAGCACCGAGGCAGGACAATGGCAGTTTTAACGTTTGGTAAGCTTTGACAAAATGTGGCAAGAAGGGAGGAGAGTAGTGGTGCCAGGTAGTTATGGTGCCAGAATTGAACTCTCACCCGCAGCTGCAAGTTGTTTAACCGGCCTGAAATTTCCAGCCCGGTCTGTGAAATTGGGCTGAAATTCGTCATGTAATTGGTCCCTTAGTAACCTTAGAAGTAACAATATTCTACTGATTTGAGAAGCTTTCACTTACTTCCATAAACGAAAAGCATCGGTACGGAAACCATAAGCATCACCACAACTAAAGGAGTACGCTTTCCCAGCAAATCCTGAAATAGACAATAGAGCAGTTCCGATATAACACTGTAGCACTGACTTATGATGGCAGGAGGAGAAGGGGAGGATGGGGAGGGGGGGGGGGGAGTCTTGTTCCAAACTCTAATCTCGCCAAGAAAACTTCGCTGGTTTAACAACACCATTACCTCATATTTTTACTATTTCCCGTCAACACTGGTTTTATATGTGAGTCAGGTAACAGTGTAGGGGGATATGTGGGAAGGAATGTTGTTTTCCTTCTTTCAAGATCTCACTGCACTGACCAACTGGACTCAATGCTGCTTAAGTGATAAAAATGCACTGGGAATAAGCAAAACAAAACAGGGCAGGCTGGGGTGTTGTAAAGACTGTATAAGAAATTGGGATGGAAACAACTGTAAGCAACTTTTGATCATATAACAGTTTAAAGATATTGTGCTACTCACACTGATCAACCCTCCAACAATGCCACCTAAAATAAAATAATTTAAATTCAGTTTAGTGCAAGCATAACATTCTTAATTATTCATTTGTTTGTTTGTTCATTTCTTCGCCCAGCCAGCCAACCAGCCAGATAGTCATCAAATTAACTAATTAGAACTTATTAAGTACAGCAGAGTTATTTACTAGGTATTTAACACATTTCTATAAATACATAGTAAATCTCATGTCTACCTAACTTGGATATATGGAAGATCCTGCACTATTTATTTGCTGGAAATGCTTCATTCAAGACATTAGAAGGAAATACTATGGATAACTTCCTAGGTTGGAAACCGTGAACTTAATTAATAAAGTGAAAAGAGAAAGTGACAAGTCACAAAAATACTCTTAGTATGGAAATCTAGATGCTCAGTAACATTTCAGTTTATAGCCTTTGACCATATTTGTGGAAATATTTCCCTTGCATGTGATTAGTCAAAATGAATCATGTGACAAAATTCCACAAGTGACATTCCTCAGTTTCCAAAACTTCAGTTAACGTTACTGTTTATTTAACATGTTTCCACACTTTGAAAATAGTGTATAACTATTACCATTACAACATTACCAACCTATAATTCCTCCAACGTCATAAAATGTTGAAATTTTATCAGCAACTGTGTCCTGCCAACCAAACTCTGAGAAAGTTCAGTTCAGTATGTTAGTCAGAGATATTAATAATTATGGTCAACCACAGCTTATGCTCTATAAGTTATGTTAAAATTTATGACATAAAATCTATATTTCTGGGGCAACAGTCTACATTGTAAAAATAAACCACACAGTTTTCTTTAGGAGCCATCTATTCATTTTGAAGTGACTTTCTCTGGCTAGAGATTCTGCAATCTTTGACGGCCAAAGTACTTCTACTATTGCGTAACTGTTACATTTGGACAGCTGAAATTCACTGAACATGATTAAAGCACTAAAGTAAACTACTCAACAAGAAAGTTGCCTGATACACATGATCGACATTAAAACTATTCAGATCATCAGTGGGTAGAAGCAGGGTTCTATCTAGGGTATTTGAGGGGTAGAAGCTTCCCCCCCAAAATGACCAGCTTCCCCCCCAAAATATTGTTATCATTACAGTATATCATCGGAAAATCATCCAGACGCGACGAGGTCAGTGCACATGAAGTAAGTATTCCCTGTCTAAGGACACTAAATGACAAGGAACATAGAGTATTACAAACATTATCTCAAAATTGTGTCTCAAAATGCTCCAGATTGCATCTCAGCGCATATTCATTTCAAAAACGTTCGGGGGAGGGGGGGTGGGCATGCCCCCGGGGCCCCCTAGGAAACTCGTGGCCTTCGGCCACTCAGGACTTCTCCCCCAAACGATAATCCTAGATAGAACCCTGAGAAGGGCGGCTTGTGCCCACTTGTGTGGACTTTGAACATTGATAACTTCTTAAATATTCAAGCAAATGCCACCAAACGTTGTGACCTTATATAACATTTATCTGAAGGCATTTTGGTAAGAAAAGTCAATCTTCTTGGAATCTGATGTTTCCAGACAACCATATTTTGATGAGTAAGTTTTCCCAAATCAGGTTTTGGGACACGTGATACACCCTGCATGTTTCATTGTCATAGATTTAATGCTCTTTAAGGTATGGAGGGGTGGGGGGGGGGGGGGGGTGGGACAATCAGCCCTCCTAGTCTGTGAACACCAAACAAAAGGTTGGTCTGAACATGGTTAATTAACTTGTACTAAGTAGTGTCATGTTTAGGGATGCAATGATACACCGATGCATCGGTGAACCACAATATTTTTTCTAATGATACGAATATCGATATTTTAATATTAAGATATCACCATATTACAATACAATAAAATATGCTACATTAACAAATTTGGGAAATCACTGTCTTTAATATTCCTTACCCAAGCTCTACATTCAAGCCCTTATAAGGCAATTTGATGTTGTGTTATTATTGTGTTAAATCTATTATTAGAGAAATAAATTATTTAAAAGTAGTGTAAGTTGTTGGTAACTAGTTTTGTCGGGCACAGTAATGTATTGCATCCTGTATCAAATCATGGCCCTAGTATCGAGATATGTATCGTATCATGGGAAAATGTATCGCTGCAGCCCTAGTCATGTTATGAACAAATGAATGGCTTTACTCCACCTGTAACAGATTTTTATGGCCTGACTGTTGGCAGCCATGTGAAATGTAGCAATGAAATGCAGCACTAACTAATGTGTGGGTTACAAAAACTGTGTTTGTCTGTACTTACTGTTGGATAAGTAGTACGGCAGCCAGAAGAAGAAGGAGTAGTTGACAAGTTTGAGACAAGCGTAGGAGAGGGAGTACTGTTGGAAGAAATGAGTTAACATTCCTGTGGGTAAGTTTGATATCTACAGAATAAACATGAGCCAGCAATGTCAGTTCCTACGTGGTGTGACATTGGACCACTTCAGTATGTGAGAATAACGTCCCCAACAACTGATCAGTATTCTTCTTTATTTTAATAGACTTACTGGATATAAGCAAGCATACATTCTGATTGGCTGGCTACTAGTAGAAAATGCTCCAGCTCCCCCCACCCCCCACCCCCCACCACCCCAACTCCCATTTGGGAGATCTTTCTGCTGTTGCCTCCTCAAACAGCAGGCGTTAAACGGAACTTTTGTAAAATGTAAGTTGCACCGTGAATGACAGACAGCCTTAACATGCACAGACTAGGAGATGCTGTTTTAAGCTATAGTGATGCTTGATTTATAGAGGTTGAGTTCTAACATACCATATTTTTCTTTCCAAGAAAAATTATATACATTACGATGAGGAATTTTACGATTCGCTTACAGGAATAACTCCAGGAAGTAGAACAGCTTGGCAAAAGTTGACAGCTTTCTTCTGCTGTGGCTTCATTGATTCATATGACGATGACGGTAAAGTTGACTGCAAAAACAAAAATAATCACAGCTAATAAATACAACACACTACTATGATTCAAATGTGTTGAGAAATAGCACCTAAACTCTAAACTTAGAAAAAACGAGTATTGCCATTAGATGGAAGTTAGCTACACAAGAGGGATAACTACTTCAAGTATCTCAATGAATGTGAATTCAAGAAATATCTAAAACGTCATGGAGTATTTGAGCATTAGTTGGTGATATCAGAAAGGAAATGGGTGAGATTACTGACATAAACCGACTAGTGTGTAAAATACTGTACAAAGCACTTTCCACAGAAAGTTGGTTGGAAGATGAATAATTTTATTGGAGGCCTCACCAATAGCAAAACACACTAATGAAGAAAGACAGAAAGATGAACAGCAACTGCAAAGATTGCCAGTTTACACTGTTACTTGATATGCATTTTACAGAACTCTCAACATTTTAAAGAAAACCTGGGTCATGGAATTCTCATATCTTCTAACTTGATGCAACTTCAGCATCAATGTACATGTGCTACCATCCTTGCCACAAGGTCTAAATGGCAGTTTCGTGCTTCCATGTTGTGATTACAACATAATTCTACACTGTGTGTGCTGTTGTTGGGGTCTTGCAGTACAAATGTATTAATTAAACTGCTAAAACTATACCCACTGTGATCCAGAATATAACACACACCAGTCAGGAGACTGATAATTTGACAACCCATGATCATCAGCCAATCACCTAACAAACACTTTGTATCTAGAGTAGAATACCTACTGAAGAAAGGCCATCAGGAGCTTTATTGGCAAATGTTTCCTGCTCAACTACTGAGTGGTCAGCAAAAACTGAAATTGAAATAATATTTAAACTTAATTCATTAAAAAAACAAGCATTTTTGAATGACAGCAGCTTGACAAATTGTTGCTAATCTGGTCAACATGTACTTAATCAGTAAAGCTCAAGACTGGCTTTGAAAGCACAATGGTGGGTTGGTAGATTATAATTATGGGTTTGTCGGTTGGTTACAGTTCTACAGTGTAGCTTGAAAGCTGATCTTGTTGATGCTGCCCTTGGAAAATTGGTCTTTGATTTTATGATTGAGATATTAAGAGATACGTTCACGATTGAGGCAAGTTGATAGACATGATGTTTTGACTAAGAAAGGAATGTCCTAGAGTAATGGATGAATTATGTGCATCAAAGGTCTCTAGACTTGCTGTAGCTGTCAATTTCCATAGTTAGCTAGAAGTGAATATCAATGTTTTTACCATTACTGCTTTCTTGTGAAGGCTGATCATCTTCAGGCATCGGCAATCCTGTTTGTAGAGATAAAACGTACAGCTGAGAAATTGGTTGTTTTAAAAACAAAATACAAAGCACTAACTGTGTGATTTAATTGACAACACAATAGTGGACTCTTCTTAATTAACAGCCTTCTTCCTGGTCACTGATTCATGGTCTTGAAATTATCATTTTTGGATCAGCGTATGCAGCACAGCATACCCTATGTCAGCATGCTTGTTATAAAAATTAATTATGTTATGATAAAAAGCGTTATCAGAAAGAAAACGTTTCAATGGCCAATCTTGACAAGTCACACTTTGTGTGACTAGCACATTCCATATTTCGTTCGTGACTAGTTCATGCATGACAAATGTCCATGTGAGCACGCTTTTCCAGAAAACATCATCGCTTCTGTACACATAGCATGTCTGTGATTACGTCACTGAGCCAAATGCCAAAAAAATAAAGAGACAAATAAAAAATAAAAAAATACTTCAAAAAACACGAATTTGCTTACCAATCAGATCAGGTGAGGGAATTAAACAGAAGAATATCAGGATCCCAAACGCAAATAACACAGCAGCAGGTACGAGCATAGCATACTGAAATCATCATACATGTGTAGCACGTTAGATGGTAAATTCATGGCTATACATAATGACAAACCATTCACTACTAACTACAAATTTCCCCTAGGCTTCTTCACAACCATTATTTATGGTGGAGGAGTTTTGCATCTTCAGTGGCCATCAATCATGTGTGATCATTGCAATTCAGAACATAGGAAGTCTAAGCACGCGGTGTGACTACGGTGATGCGAGACCAGTGCTGAGTTAAATTATTTACCGTGGGATTTTGACAGTTTGCCTAAAGGAGATGTAATTTTAAGTCAGAGCGAAAAAAACTAACATTGCATTCTATTTTGTATGCATATGAAATAAATTTATCTTTCATCTCCTGGGATTGATAAGGATTTTTCGTGGAACTACTTAATTTATTCATCCAAATACTCTCCTCCCTTATCCAGTTGTTTACAGCGTAAAACAAGTTTCAGTTCTGAAAACATCCCAAAGAGTGGTCAGTGAGGGAATAAAACATCAAATTACATATAGAATGCAATGTTAGTTTAATTACATGTACTAGGTAATTTTATTTTACTTTGACTGAAAATTGTAAGTGACTGGTTAAAATACCATGTAAACCTTCATAATTCACACATTTCTGATAACACAAGATGTTTTAAAACATTTTAAGATGAAAATCAGCGATAGGAACACAACGTTTTGACGACTGCACATCGCCCTTATCAAGCGCTAAATGGAAAGTCTAACAGTGGTATACAAATATTTAAGCATGAAAATGTGGGTAATACAAAAGTAAAGTTCTACGAATACACAAAATACAAACAGAAGAATGTTCATTTTAAACAAAAATGTTTATTTTGTAGCTTTTCCCTCTCTCAAATAATGGGCAGCATGAAGAACTAAAGAATGGCTAAAACAAAGACCAGGAAATTACTACACTAAAGGTATTTCCTGTTCAGCTTGTCTTCAGCTGTTGATAATGATAATTTTTTCACTAGAGGAAGAATAATAGAGACAAAGAGTTCCAGCTTTTACAGTGAGCCAGACTTTCTATGCACTAGTGACCACATGAAAATGAATTATTATTATAATTACAGTAACACTATCATCAGACTGACCTCATATCCATAATCTAATACAGCAGCTGCCTGAAATCAACATTAGTTGAAGGAAATATTAAAAAAAAATTCAGTAAAACCTCAGGCTTTTCACTTTGTTTTCATAAAAGATAGTTAACAACAAAGTGCGCTAACAGTGCTACTGGTCGGTCTGGAGGCACATGTGGAGTAGTTCTCGATATCATTCATGTGGCGTATGCAATGGACAGTGTGAGTAGTTTTTCAGCCAGCATTGTTTGCCGAGTAGCTTCTTCAGCAAGTTTCTTCCCTCCCTTACCCCTTCTCTCCAGTGATATTTCAGACGAGTGTGATGGGTGCCTGTTTCCTTGCGTGGGGCTCATGGCTGGAAAGCCCCTGGATATTCCAGGCACCCAACCTCCATTATTCAAAGCGATGCAGTTGTTAATGGGTAGAAAACTTTAGTCTGTAAATGTGTCGAAACAGCTGCAATATTTAATATATAACTCAGTTGTCTGTAATGATCTAATTTATGTGGAGATCTTGTTGTCCTTGAATACAGTCTAGTGAGAAATGCTGAAGTGCTAACAATGAAAACTTAATACCTGACGAGACTTAGGGTGCGTTCTTTTGGGACTATTCCGGAATAGGAATACTCGGAATAGACGGTACTTGTGTTCTTTTGGGAGCTATTCCGTTTTCGGAATGAACGGAATATCATTCCGTTCATTCTGCTCCCGATAGCAGAATGAACAGAATGAAAGGAATACGGTTTACTCGGAATAGACAGAATGCGCATTCTTTTGGGAAATTTTTGGCGGGAAATCCGACGCGGCCGCCCGCGCGTGTGCAGACATAGTGGTTCTCAGGTCACCTCTGCCATGGGTATTCCGTTTCCAGAATTGGCGTTCTTTTCGAAATTGAAATTCCGTGTATTCTGTTATTCCTAAACCGGAATAAGAATAACCAGAATAGTCCCAAAAGAATGCACCCTAAGTAACATTAGGACTACTGCAATGAAAGGACCCAATAAGAATTACACAAAACAGGGGCATTATTACTTTGCAAAAGTGAAGGCAAATAAATAATCTTTCAAACTGAGTTGCTGACTCCTCCAAACACAGATTCTACATCTTTGACAGAAAGTCAATGAATATTGATGTTTACGAGCACAAATCATAGCATTGTCCTGATAGTGAGCCTGATGCTGTTTCAAACTGTCTATTAACTTGTAGGATTGAAAGTGACCAATCAACATGTTTCCTTAGAGGTTCAGATATTTAGATTGTTTTGATATTACCAGTATTTAAGGTATGGATGCACCATGTAGATACTTAATTAATGTTGATAAAGACAGAGCCTCCTTTTGTTACTGTGCATACCTCCTGCTCATCTCAGGATAGTCTGAGAAACTCAGGTTTCTTAAGGACAGTACCATCTAATACAAAGGTATTTTTGTGAAGTTTATGACAAAGTGCAAAAAGCAGACCTTAGCAAGGGCTAATGGAATCCAAGTGTGGCTGTATGTTTCAACTAGCATGTGAAACTTGAGAATTGCAAAATGAAGATTTCTTGGCTCTTCAAATGTTTACTCTCTGTTTGTTTGAACAATGTATTCACACTCAAAAGTATTTTGTTCATGCTTTTTACCTCCAAAGCTCCAAAAATGTTTCCTACAGACGCATTGGCACTCCATAATCCAAACACAATTCCTCGACTGCAAAAAAAAAAAAAAAATAAATAAAAAATATTACCGGTACTGACAATCAATCAAGCAAGCAGGCAACCAACCAATCAGCTTTATCAACTGTATTGTTTCACTCAAGACATGCTAAATGAAGCTCTACAGTAAATGGTGCCATAGAACCTGCCTAAAATTGCTAATTTGGGGAGAACAGGGATGGCACAGTGGTGAGAGCACTTGCCTCACACCAATGTGGCCCGGGGTTCAATTCCCGGATTTGGTGTCATAATTATGTGGGTTGAGTTTGTTGTTGGTTCTCGTCCTTGCTCTGAGGTTTTTCTCCAGGTACTCTGGTTTTCCCCTCTAGTCAAAAACCTACATTTTCAAATTCCAATGGGACCTGGATTTCAGTCTCCCTGATAAGCAGTGCACTTGTGCATGGCTAGAAGATCGAGACTATAATAATTAAGTTATTTTTATTTATTTATGCACTACAAATAGTAATAGTAGCACTTAGCAACAATATTACTAAGCTACGGGTTACTAAGATACGTTGTATCACACTAGAAGTTTTGCTCCAACAATGTAAAATATAGGACAGGATAATACTCCCATAAGTTTTCCCTTTCATTTTCAGATCTTCCAAAATGCACAGTGACAGTGAGGACCGTGATGTTTCTTGCAGTGCTGAATTTTTTTTAAAATCACTGAAGTTTTTTTTGTCACTAAAATGACCAACTGTTTGAATTGCACTCACTGATGTTTTAAAGTGTTGACAGACACCATGAGCCAGAAGTTTACATGTATACATTTAAGGAGTCATCTCTTAGCCAAGCGAAAGTTGGGCCACTTCCAAAATCACAAATTAAATCACATTTGGCACTGGAAAGGCCTAAGCCACCAATATTGCTCATTATCCATTATCTTAACTTAGTTCATTTACCCTGCTTTTCCAAACCAGTTTCCCATAACTGCTACCACACATGGCCAACCAGTGGATTGAAGGAGACCTGACAAAAATTACCAGTCATAAGAAACTCACCACATAGTACTGTAGGCATACAACTGGAGTGAGCCTTAAATAATATCACTGTCATTAAAATATAGCCTACGTGTAGCCGTACCCCCCCCCCTCCCCACCGAGGAGAAAATGGGGAACTAATTGTCTGGCTTAGGATCCTCCCACACACCTCCTCTGTGTCTCAGATTTGAAACCCTGGCAAGACAACAAAGAACACGTCTCTTCGGCTGGTCAGACCTGACTAATACATGAAGCATCCTTTTTTTTTTTTTTGGAATACCACAGGAAACCCCTGCTATCTTGAACTGAGGCTCATTTCTCTTGGTTGATATTCAATCTTACCTTTACTACTGGCTATCTTGAAATTCCCTTATCTTGAACAATTTTTGGCTTCCCTTCATGTTCACGATAGCTGGAGTCTACGGTTTACGTAGTAACCAAGGGTACTAACACTGTCATGAACATGGGGCCATTTGGTTATCCCCAGTCAGTCGTCCACAGTCTGTGTTACTCGGAGCATTGGCATTGTATTTAATTATTGTGCATTGTAGAAAAAAATACTCTGGCTTACCATTCAGTGCCATAAACACTCCATAATACCAAATGTTATAAACTCCTATCCATTTGCTCACTGTTCCAAACATGAATACCTTCCACAAATAAAAGAATACAGACTTACATTTCTGAGACAAATTTTTGTGGATACTCAGAGGGCTCTAAACATATCATCCAGTTCAAAATATCAACTTGTCAAGCAGAAGTTGTAGCCATGTCACTGTTCTTTCCTCAACTTCTGGCTGGCTAATTTAAAACTAGCCAGCCTCAGTTGATGTAGTTGCACTGTAAACAATCTGCATACAACTCTCAATCTCACATATTTTGAAATTGACCAAACTACGGTGCGGCCTTCAGCTGTCCGTGCTCTTGACATTGAACAAGGCTTTCCTGACCCTCTTGTCAATTGCCTTAGGTTGCAGAGTGCTGCGTGGTATCAAGAATTCACTGGGTAACTCAGGGTCTACACGTCATCCGGTCACCGATAGTACTCTTGACTAATAATTATTTTCAATTCTCTTGACATTAACATTCCTGACCACTGTATGTTTTGGGCTGCCTGCAATTTGGCTTACTTCGGTTTTCTTCGTTCATCGAAGTTTACTGTCCTGAATTTGGCCAGTTTTTCGAAGGATGTTCACTTGAGCTTGGCAGACATTTCCATTGACTCTCGCGACTCACCCACCTGTCTTTGCATTCGCCTTAAGGCCTCAAAACCAGAGGCAATTTCCCGCTGTGCGCTATTAGTTCGCTGATGGCGTACCTGTCCATTAGGGGGAACACGTCTGGCCCTCTTTTTCTCTTTCAAGACCGTAGACCCCTCTCTCAAGCCTCCCTTACTGACTGACTTCCTAGGATCCTGACCGCAGCGGGCATTCAAGGTTCATTCTCCAGCCATAGCTTCCGTATTGGAGCAGCAACTGTGGGGGCTCGCAATGGCATTCCTGACCACCGGATCCAGGCACTGGGGTGCTGGTTCAGCAACGCCTATCAGCTGCACATCCAGACGTCAGCCAAATCACTTGTTCGGCTTTCCAGCCAACTGGCTTAACAGCTGTCCCCCCAGACATCCGGCCAGTCTTCTGGCTCCTATCTGGCAGGGTCCAGTTGTTCCTGGGTCTCTGTGTTTGGAGCGGTTCCGTCTTCCTATGGAGTTTAAGTGTGATGTGCTCGTCCTATCTTCGTCTGCAGTCTCTCTTTGCCCCATTCGCATCTTGCGGGACACTGCTGCAAGTGTCCACCCTCGCTCAACCTGAGCTGCGGTAGTGACAGGCAACTTAAGGCTTCCTCGTTAGCCTCGCATGCCTCATATACACCAGCTGGATGTTGCTCCTTTGTGGTTTGCTGTCGTCCTTGGATTCTCCCGACTCCTGGACAGGCGGTAGGGCCCTCCATTCTTTGCAAGCAGTGAGTTGCTCCCTTTTGCCTTTATTTAGGTTGGTGCTTGAAGGTTTGGGGGATCTCGGTCCCTTGACCTCCTTGTTCGCGGTCCCTCGTTCTCCAAGCACCTTGGAGTTCTATTTGGTGGTCGCCGCTCACAGGGTTGTCACGGTTACCTTCCGCGCTCGCTTGCGGCTCCATCATGCTTTCAGGCACCTTTCCCCACGCTCGTCTATTGGTGATGAGTTTAAATGGGGCTAAATGTAATTTAGGCGAGGTTAAACTCGAGACAATGCTGGCCAGAAAATTTTATTTTTCCACTGCGAATTTCAGCGTGACAGTGCCTGGTGGTCGCCACTCACAGGGTTGTCATGGTTACCTTCCGTGCTCGCCTGCAGCTCCACCATGCTTTCAGGCACCTTTCCCCACACTCATCTATTGGTGATGAGTTTAATAATACAATGTAACTGAGTTGGGGTTTTGCAAGCCATCCTTGACTAGGCCTTATGCATGTTATGTCACCAGTTGGAAGCTATTTACCACCAAGCTTAGTTTGTACAAAATTATTTGCAACCCTTTGGCAACTTGAAACTGTTTTTGCCTGCATGAGTATTCTTTTCAAGTTTGCTGATTTGGAAACTCACTTATTAAAAAAATTTAGCAGTTTTACACTTTGAAAGTGAGGCTCAGGTGTTGAACTTAACTAGGATGACACAAACATGAATCAGGGCTATTCTTATCAGATATTTGATCTATTTCAAGTTGTTACAGTTTGCACAAGCATTAGGAATGCTGTACAGAGATATCACAGCCAGTATGGAAGATGCTCAAGTAAACAGGGGAAAGGCAAGGATCACTTTTCATGCAGAATGAGCTGTTTGGGTTGAAATGGAAACCTCGACAGCAAAAAAAATATGACAAAAAAAAAACACTTTCTCTTACCATTACTGCTGATGAGCACATTCCAAATGCTAAGACTCTAGTTAAGTTAAATCTATGAAAAAGAAATACTAAACTGTAAATAATACTTATTGTGCTGACCTTCCTGTAAAGAGACTAGTACTTAAAAGTTCAAAGGTTCAAATGAGGCCTAACACTATTGTAAAAATTAAATTTAAAATCCAAGCTTTCGCCGATCAACGGCATCATCAGGGATAAGAAAAATATTCCGTGTAGGCCTATAATTATATAAATGTAAAGTAAGATGTTAAAAAAGCGTAAGGATGCCTAAGTTTTTAACAATGCTATTGACGGACAACATTCAAAGATTATAGAAATACAGTGTAGTACTACATGGAGCTCTGTTAAGGATGGTGCCTCCTTATACAGATGCATTTTGCAAAGGTTATGACTACAGGGAAAAGTAAACCTAAGCAAGGGTTATTGGAATCCAAAAAGGAAAATGTGGGTAACACCCATTTTTCACAGTTAATTAAGCAACCATAATTCTAAAAAAGTGTTATTTTAAAAATACAAAGAATGTATGGCAATTTCTTTCCAAATTTAAGCTCAACTATCTCTGAAAAATGCATTGATACCCCCAATTTTCTGTTTGGATTCTGATAACCCTTGCTAAGATCTGCTTTTTTCACATAGTCATAAACCGTGCAAAAATATTGTTGCATTAGGGGGCAAATTCCTCAAGAAACCCAAATATCCTGAGTTGTGCAGAACGTATGGGCAGTAACAAAAGGAAGCACCGTCCTTAATGCTTTGACTCAGAGAATCTAGTCTTGAGTCACGAAATGTGGTGCTAACATTTAAACCCAGAAGAAGAACGAATAGTATCCCACAATCCTTTGCCCTGTGGAATTTCATGAAGATGGCGAATGTCTTGTCACACATGACGAATTTTGGCTGTTTTTGCTTTGGATTTTTTCACAGATAAAGCGTTTTGCTGGGCATAGCACACTTCAAAACACAAACTTACAACTTTCGTCATGGCATAGGTGTTGTTTTTGTTTTTTGAATTTAGCACATTAGAAATAGGTTTTTTAGATAATTTGAATAACAATGTCTCACGCCATCCGTTGCCACCGCTTCAATGAGTAGCACGAAGTTAATTATAGGTCTCTTTATGCTTGAGTAATTTACAAGGACAGTAAAAATCTGAATAATTAAAAGGTATTTGGACAACTTTGTACCATAGTGACCCTTAGAGACCCGACAGTTTCAAATTTCTGAAGGTTCGAAAATGGTCCAAATCCCTGCAATTTCGAGTATCACATTTTAACTCACATGGTGATTCCGCAATAAATATAATAGAGTAATGGGTTATTCCAGAAAAAATCCACACCTCCCCGACGGATGGCACGCTGGAAATTCTCGTGGGAGGGGGGTAGAGGGCTCTGGACTTAAAACTCTTCTTCGGGGGTCATTAAAAATGTAACCTCAGTTTTTCAGATCTTTGACTTTACGGAAGAAACTTCCTCCGAATCAAAGAAAGTAGTAGTCTTTCAAAGTACGCATTTCTTACCTTAAACGCTTTTAGGTTCAGTTTCAAAGATTCTGCGAAAAATATTATAAAAGTGATAAAAGGAGAAAACACGAAGAAAGCGCGTGGTTGACACGGTAGCATGCTCAGCGAACCAAGTTTAAAGCTTGGAACTTTGTATTGTATTACAGTACTGGCCAAATGTAAGTTGACGGTTTCGAGATGAAAAACAAATGAGCAACAACGTAGTCGCTTGAGTCATCTCTCAAAAAATAAATTGGACAAATGGACTGCATTCGACGCGAGTGTTGACAAGTTTGTGAGCTATCGTTTCCCTCGCTCTCGCTTTTGCAACAAAAACTCAAGTGACAAATACCTTGCTCAAATGAATTTCATTTCTCATAGTTGTTTGTCTGTCATAAATGTTTATCTTATCAATTTGAAGGGACACAAAAACCAAGGAAGTGAAATGTAAAATAATAAACTGGTACGCTGTATTGGAATGCGCATGTCTTCTGACACGTTTTTTGCGACATGTTTCCTTTGTTTCTGCCCAAGAGATGTTGTTTGGGCAAAAATAACCATAAATCTCAGTCTGTCATTGAGTTTCTTCTGTGTGTTGCAGGTATAAAGGAATATAAATCGGATACTTTTCGCGTCACCGATCGCACGACGTTTTATCTGACGTTTTATGAAATGGTTGCGTTACGCATAGGTTTCAAATTACTTTTGACGTATGCAAATTGCGTCTGCAACAGAAGAAGCACGAAATATATTTCAGCGGGCTAAATGTATCATTTTCCTGTTAAATTACAGCTGCTGTCGTTAACTTTAATTCTAACTTTAAGTTTTATTTAACATTTATTTCAATTATGGCAAGAATACGTCCGTGAAAAGTTTCGATTTGAAAGGTTGTTTTGACCTCGGGTACACGTAATTTAATACTCCGTTCTCGAGTTTTACATGGACGATTTTAATATAATTTTATTTATTTATTTTATTCGCCGCTATCAGCTTCATTGAGCATTTCCACAGGAATGGGCTACAGTTGTAGTTCAGTGCTATAAAAAGGGAAGAAAATAACTTTTAATCATGTTGTTACCAGTACAAAACCCGTTCGTAATTTCCATTCATATCACAAGAACAAATTAAAATTAAAATTGAGCTCCACAGTCATTATATTCTGGATGCAATTCTACGTATTTTCAACGGACTGAATGTTGAATTTAGGGCCCATAATAAATCAGGGAAATCCGGGTGGGAGGGGGGGTCTGTGGCCTTGGAAATCTGGGTGGGGGGAGGGGTCTAGAGGTACAGGAAATCCGGGAGGAAGGGGGGTCAAAAACTCTTGCCATCCGTCGGGGGGGGGGGGGGGGATTTTTTCTGGAATAACCCAATAAGCAGGGTTAAAGGAGTTTAATTGCGCTTATTCTTTATTGTGCTTTCTGCGCGAGCAAGGAGTGAATTAATCATTTTTGTTTTGTTAGATAAACTCAAAAGGAGCCTTGAAGATTACCAGTTATTAGTAGAGAGAGAGATAGACCGTTTATTAATAAAATACACTTTGCAGTCAAATGACTGAATTACGTGAATAAATTATTTACAATAAAAATATATGACGACAATTTAAAATATATTACATGCAGTGGCTAATTATGAAACTGTCTCTGAACCTGTTTGTCTTGCAGACAGGCGCAGCAAAGGCACGTGTCGATCTCAGATTATAATTCTGCTGAGATCGTGATGGCAGAAGGTGACTGAGTTTATGGTTGCCCTGCGCGTCAATGTCTTTGAAGAGTTCCTTACATAATGTGCTCCTTCTATCATATAGGGTTGGAAGGCCAGCTTTAACTAAACCTTCACTGTAACTACAATCTGGAAATATCATGCGTAATGCACGGCGCTGAATGCGTTCAATTTCTTCAGAGAGATATAATGGAAGATTGCAATGAAAGACCTGGCATGCATATTCAAGGATTGATCTGATAACGCTACAATAGAATCTTACAAGGTCATTGTTAGCAATCACCGCGCGCTTAAGTTGTCTTAAGAGATAAAGTCTCTTGGCAGCCTTAGTCGTGATTGAGTCAATATGCGCAGACCATTTGAGATCGCTGCTTATGACAACGCCAAGAACTTTAGCCGAAGATACCATTTCGAACTCGACCCCTTCTATTGACACCTGAGAGAAGCAAGGGGGAGTATGCTTGAAGCATGTGCGGATCTCCTTGCACTTGGTTGGATTTAGCTGCAGATGGTTTTCCTGAGACCAGTCGTGGATGTAATCAGCCGCTTGTTGTAGTGAGCTGAGCTTGGAGGCGGGAACAACTTCAGAGACCGTTGTATCATCGGCAAATTTCCACAAGTGGAACCCTTCTGGGAGACGGAGATCGTTTATCATCGCTAGAAATAGCCATGGACCCAAACGGGTCCCCTGAGGCACTCCAGCAGGGACATCCAACCAATCAGATAAAACTCCATTCAGTTTCACCCTCTGCTGTCTGCTCCTTAGAAAATCGATCACCCAATTCACAACTGTAGGTTTCACGCCAAGACTTAAAAGTTTAGCGACCAATATATGATGGTCAACGAGGTCAAAAGCTTTTCTAAAGTCTAGTAGGGCAGTCCTTACAGTTGAGCCGGTGCCGTCCGTAGCGCGTAGCCAATGATGGAACATGGAGATTAGAGCGAATGTGGTGCATGAACCTGGAATGAATCCAAATTGTGCGGGATCAATGGTTGATAATAGTACTGGTTTCAGTTCCTTATCGATAACAAAGCCCTCCGCAACCTTAGACAAGGTGGATGTCAATGAAATGGGTCTAAGGTCTTTATTGATGTCATTGACAGTAGGTGCTTTCGGAAGAGGCGGTACATCGGCAATCTTCCAGGCCCGGGGAACTTTACACTCGGAGAAGGAGGTATTAAGAATTTCTGCAATTGGTGCAGCCAGAATATCTGCAAATTCCCTTAATACCCAGTTCGGGAGATCGTCCGGCCCGCCGGCACGTGCGCAGCTGATTTCACGAAGTTTGCGCGCCACAGAGTATTCAGTGACTGAAATGGGCTGATCGTCGTCCATATCCACGCGCACGGAGTCAGTTAAGGGCGAGTAATCTTCCATGACGCTGACGAATGCCTTGTTGATTTTGTTTGCAAGGGTAGACTCATTGCACACGAGGTCGGGGTGAAGAATAGCAGTCAACTCACGTCCTGTTGTTTTGGCAGACCCGCAAAGCTGCTTAACCTCTCTCCACCAGTTGCGTGGTTTGGAATCTTGCAAGTCCTTAACCTTGTTCTCGCAGTACACCTTACGACAGCGCTTGCGCTCGCGGTTAACTTTATTTCTAAGGATCTTGAAGAGGGGCTGATTTCCAGAAGCAAAGGCCTTTTGGCGACGGGTGATGAGCTGCTTGAGCTGCGTTGACACCCAAGGACGATCCGTCTCGTGGATTTTGATGGAGCGCACAGGCATAATTGTGTCCAAACCGTAGTTGATAACTTCGGTCAGCAGCGACAGTTTTCCTTCACATGTCTGTTCAGAGGACAGCAGATTCGACCAGGGAACTTCCATAAAAAATCGCCCAACACTATTGACTTTGCTAGGGCGCTTGTCTCTCGATTTAATGATCTTGTGCTTTGGCTTCGAGGCACCGCGCGTCCCAGAGCCCATGTAGATGGTCACGTGGTCAGATAGTCCAAATGGAGGTAGGCGAGTCGGGACGGAGAAGTAATCATCTAAGTTCGTAAAAATCTGATCCAGAGTCTTATCACCCCTAGTTGGAAATTTAACAGTCGGTTTCAGGTTAAACGATTTCAACAACATCCTCGTGTGTAAACACACGATAAAACTCGCAGGATCTCGTCTTTAGCAACAAATTCGAATCGATGATCAGTACATGACAATTAAAAGTATACTCACGGCGATGTCGCAACTGCAATTTATTTAAATCAAGTAGGACTGCAGAAACCGATGAACTGTTCTTCAACTGAGCGATCATCGATGTACTTCGAGAACAATCAGACCCTTCATTTGGGAAAACTGTCGAGGAAACTCTAGCGAATTTCCTTGCAATAAAGTGCAGCACACGCAGAACCTTTCAGGTGAACACCAAAATTCTTTCATTGATAGGCAGTAGTACTAGACCAGACGCGTTATAACGAAACAGAGTATTTTGCGTTGTAACACGTTACAAACGAAGCTGCGGCCATTTGAGTGAAACTCATTCCATCGACCCCTTGAGACTGATGACGTCACTTCAGAGTTTGATAATATAGTTGTAAATGCAAAGGATTCTGGGATACTTTTCATTCTTCTTCTGGTTTAAACCTAATGATTAAGTCCTTCATTGTTACCAATTAAAATTATGAAAGCTATTGGGGATTATTTTCATATAGTCTTGTTCACTTGTCAATGTTTAAAAAAATAGGAATTTCTCCACATTTGAACTTGGATGCTCTTAAGAGTAAAAGGCCAGGGCCTCGTTGCATTAAGAAACTTAAGATTAAGTGGGAATTTCTGCAAAGTTCTGCTCCCTGTTTTCTGGAGAATTTTTTCACACCGTCATAATTTATGTTTCCTATACTCTTTAATCCGCCTTCCGCCAAATTATCCATGATAGCATGCAAGAAAATCCACCGGAAAACAGTGAATGGTTGCAGAAATTCCCACTTTATCTTAAGTTGCTTTATGCAACTGGGCCCAGGGCTGCAATTTTGGAAGAAGCCTTAAGATTATTAAGTCTTCTGCTACTACTGCAGTCCTGTGATAAATTCATCCAAGGAACAATTGAATGTCTGTGCAAAACATATCCCAAATGTACAGAGTGCACTGCTTGAGAACACCCGCACTAAAGGCCCATAAGGCAACATATGAGATATATTAACACTTACTAACGGTATTTTTTATGAAATAGCATAATCCAAGTCTACATGTATACAGTCATAAATTTAGATCGGTTAAAATAAGCTTGAAACAGTACTGCAAACCAATTAGTAGCACAACTCAGATCTGGAGAAAACATATTGTAAAATTGTCTAAAATCATCCATACCTGTCACCCAAAATTCCACTTATGTACAGACCCTGTGGAAAAGCACAACATGTTAGTTAAAGCAAAAAAGGCAAAATCCCAATGAAGACAAAATCACCAGGGGATACTTAAACTACACTTCAGTCAAACTTCGATTATCCTGACTTGGTGAGAGCACTGAAAATTGTCTGGATAATTGAGAAGAATGAAGCATTTCCTTGACAAAAGGCAAAACATGGTTACCAGAGCTATTTTCAGAGGGAACTGTAATAATAGACAGCTTAACTACAATGTAGCTGAATGCTTGACTTCATCTTTTTTGATAGCATTCTCAATCACTATATGCTGGGGAACATGGAGTAAATGAAGCCTGTTGCCACTAATTATAACAACTTGCAATTCTTCGTGCAAAGACCTAACTAATCTCACTTTGGATCAGAGGTCGGTAAATCATGATCATCTGGGTGATTGTAGTCCTGAGAAGGACTGTTTGTGGTGACATTGACGTTTTGACAACCTGAGCAGGAGTCATCATCAGAGTAAAGTGAACAGTGAATCGTCAGTAGACGTTGTAAGTCTCTGGTTGTTGTCCTGATTGGTCGATGATCTCGTGATGTTTACTTATTGGTTTTGTGATGTTATTGGTCATCCGGGATCATACAAGGGTTGATAAGAACCTTGTGGTTTCAAACATCATCAGCTGCTTGCTGATAGACAATGATCACACTAGTTCCCTTGAAAATAGATTTACTGAGCATTTTTGTTTGTTTGTTCAGTAATTACCATAAATTTATCATATAGTTGATATATTATCTAATAGTTACAAGTAAGTCTATGACATATGACTAGCCACTTACATTTCCTATGGACAAATAAAATAATTAATAATCTATTTGCTTAACAGCCCTTTGTTGGCAAGCCACTCCTAGAAAACTTGGCCTAGTAGTCAACTGTTAAATATCTGTTGTACTTCAGTTTTATCCTTGGTTCAATTTTTATTTTCCTTTGTTCTTTTTTATGTTAATATATAATAATGAATATAAAACAAAAGGAAATAAAAATTGAACCAAGGATAAAATTGAACTAAAACATATCTAACACCATTCTACATTTCAAACATGAGTCATAGTTAACAGTATTTTGTAACCAGTATGACGTACAATAAAAAAAATCAATTCTACGAATGACTGATTAATAACCCTTATGTTATTATTAAAAACCTTTGGCATCAGTCAAAATCAAGTTGACCAAACAGAGAATAAAAAATATTCGTGCAGTAAGAGTAAGCTGGTAGTACATGTAAAATTACATGTTAACACTGAAGTTGGATTAAGCTACGCTTGCAGATCATAAACACAATAGTGTTATGTTGCTATTATCAATTGAAAATAATGCAATCAAAAGAGTACACTGGATTGTGATACAAGATGTTAGAATGTTAGTACATGTACATCAGTTCTGGATTGTAAAACTGCAGTCAGGCCTTACCACAGCATAAGCCAAGAGGAAGGTAGTATCCATTGCACCTAGAAAAACTTCAGCATGATGCTATGTGAAACAAAAAGAGAATTACAACTAATTGTTAATCAATTTTGTTATATGAATGATCCTGTAGTTACCCACAGGAAAAAAAGACAGACTTTGCTTTGGACCTTGGTCAGCAATAAAATTGTAAAATATGTGCATATCATTACGTTCCACATTTGCTGCCATTTAAAAATGCACAGTAATTTTAAGGAGTTTAATTGTAGCTCTGGTACTAAGTATGTTTTTGTTCGACAAATTTTAATAATGTAATAAATGTAATCTGATCATGAAACAACTAGGAACCAATCAAAAGCAGACATTAAAAGATATGAGTACCAAGTAACAAGCAGTACATTCTAAGATAATTTGTATCTGTCTGTGCAACACAAAACAATGAATCTTTCTAAGTTAGCAGGTTGCAAGCTCTAAGTCATGTACAGGCACCTCAATGGAATAGACAGCTAAAATATGATATACTCAAAGTGGTTGCTACTACCTGTAGCAAGTGAGTTTTAATTCCACTCACCTCATCTTTGAAGAAACCTCTGTTTTCCCATAGCTGAACATTAAAACAAGACAAGTGAAACAAAAAGGTTGCAGTTTGATAAGATTAATATAACCATTTCAATTTAATTGTAACATTCATTCATTACCAGTACTCCATCTGCAACCAAGAGGACCATTAATTTTTCAAGTTTAAACTAATGTCTGTGACAAAATAATGATTTCAACATTCAGGTAACTCAAGCAGTGCTTTCAATAAGCACCGACGGCCGACGAAAAGCGTCGGCTATTTCGCTCAGAAAAGTCGGCTACTTTTTGCCCTAAATTAAAGTAATTAAAGGAAGATTGTTTCAAACCCCTAGTTGATACAGTCGGTTACTCTATTCAGACGAGCTGCCTACTTCAAATTTTATTGAAACCCCTGCTCAAGACTTGAAATGAATGAAATAATGAATGGCTTCCATTGGAGTAATCCATGTTTAAAGAAATAAGCATTATCTGCGTTATCCTTAGTAAGCAACACTTGAACAAGGCCAGATAAAAGGCACTCCATAGCTCTTATTATGGAAATAAAAATTTTAAAAAGTGTGTACCGGGTTGTATTGGGTGAGAAGCACAGAAAGAGAGAGAGAGATAGAGAGCATAAGTATGACTTTATTATTTATCTTTGAAATGAAATGATATTAAATGAAGGGCCCGGTGGGAAAAGGGCGTAACTGACGATTTGAGGTTAAAATCGAAATTGCTCCTATTTAGTTGAACATTGGCACACAGGCTGGTTTTCATGTGAGGAACGCTGTTGCGCACTTATTTCTTGACCTGAGATCTAAAATTTGAAGAATTAGCATATTACTTTTGCGTGAAAAGTGTTGTTGAACTGAACTCGCTCAAGTGATGCGTGAAAGATTTCTTTTGTTCTCTGCCTGAACTAAAACAAAGGAATTCAACCTAGAATCCCCGGTCCTGTTGTTTTCTTTGTGTCAGTTTTAAGCAAAAGTAATATGCTAATTCTTCAAATTTTAGATCTCAGGTCAAGAAATAAGTCTGCAACGGCGTTCCTCACATGAAAACCAGCCTGTGTGCCAATGTTCAGCTAAATAGGAGCAATTTCGATTTTAACCTCAAATCGTCACTTACGCCCTTTTTCCACCGGGCCCTTCAAATGGTTTATGGTTCATAAAAAAATGTTCAGTGCAAAATTCAAAACTTTTTCCAAACGTTTTTACAAACTATTTGTTCATTTTTTCCAGACTCAAACTGTGAAGAGAGCTCGACAAAAAATGGAATGCAACCTGCAACTAAAAACATTGCAAAAACTGAAAATTGGTTAAGAATTGACACCGATTTTAATTAGTGACTAATCAGCTTGGACACAATTTCATACTTTTTCCACTGAAGAAAACTTCTTCATACATGTACTTCCAAGTCTGCCAAACTAGTTTTGAGATTTCAGCACTTTTCTACACTTTTCCAGACTACGTACCCTGATGGTTTTCTTTACAGAGCTGAACCATTTCCTGAATTACCATGTACACCACCGATTTCATGAAACATTGCATTCTTGATATTCGTAATATTCTAGTAGCTTCAAATTCCACCAAGCTAATAATATGTAATAATTCTCTCTATTAGAAGCTACTGTCTCTTAAGAGCGGCTCTCTGTAACTTTCACCTAGGACCATGCAGGATAGAAAAATTGAAAATTGCCAAACTTTGTCACGATAAAGGTCTTCCCAAACCATTTATAAAAATATAAGTTTTAATTTATTCCGGTAGATATTTTACCGTTACGGCGACTTTATCATTCCGATGGCTCGGGAGCGAGTAAAAACGACTTGAAAGTGTCACTTAAATCAACCGCTCGTCTTGAATTGTGAAGACAGAAATATCAATATCAAAGCCATGTAGTATAATTAGTAGGATATTCCCTTGTCATGTGTGCTTTGTCAAATTTGAATTCGATCGAGTCCAGAATTTTTGAGAGATTTTTAAAATTTAACCGTTTCGAGTGGCATAGTCGCACGCTAAAAAATGTTGAAATTCAGGACCAAAAAAAGCACTCTGGTATATGGCTTTTGCAGGTGAGACTACACTTGTTGGAATAAGCAATCTTTCCTCTACGATTTGATGAAAAAAAATTTTTGGGTAAATGAAATGGTAAATTTTGGGAGCACTTTAACTACACCCTATTTTCCAAGCGAAGACGACCTTTTGACCTTGACAGGCGGGGAAGTAATGACCAGCGTTTTCAAATAAAACGCGCTAATTCCATCTTTTTTAAAACAAGTATCACAATGTTTGGTACTTACTAATTAATAGAGCCTCAAATAAAGTCATTAACCGAAAACAGGACAGGTTTTCGCTAGCAAATACGCTTTTTGGCCAAGGCAAACTTTGGTTGTTGGTGATTAACATCGGCAAATTTTCATAAATTTGAAACATTTTCTTTCACAACAAACTCGCTTTTCTGCCTTCAGTTTTTTTCAAAAGAGTGGTGAAGAAAACCAATAAAGTGTTACCCAACTATTTATAAAGCAAATCGTACCTTAATGACTCTTTTCTGGTGAAGAAAGGTCGAGATTTCTTCTGGCCGCCCGTGACAACCGTCGAACATTTTTGGGTGGTCGCGAAAACGTTGCTGTCACGCAATATACACTGGTCTTAAATTACAAACCAGAGAGGTCCCATCCTGGCTTTTACCGTGCTATTTTGGAGCCACACATACGATCCTCGATTTAAAAGTGTGGACAGTTCACAGAAAGACAAGGCAGCAGAAAAGGCTCAGATGCTATTGAAAGTACTCAACAACTTGCAACATATAGAGCCGGTGAGGAGAGGGGATGAGAGAAAGGGCATATAAAAGCGACGCGATTGATCATCGGACATGTTAAAAGGACTTCCTGAGATGAAATGCCTGGATTTTTATTATTGCTTTTTTTCTTTGCTATCCTGCGGCAGAATCTGTCCGATGTTTTTTCCTACTCTTGTCTCCTGGAATGTTGTCTGGCTTCCATCTCTGGGCATGACTCGTTTTTTGTTTGTTTGTTTTCTTTGTGTGTGTGTTTTTTGGTTGCTGTTGTTTACTCCAATAAGTGCCACTTTTCTAAATAGAAGTGCCTGTGATAAATTTAATGCTGATGGTTTTATTTTTAACCATTCTAAACAAAAACAAAATATCAATTATAGGGGTATGCGGGGCCCCCTTGCCCTAAAAACATTTCTTGATAAACAAACGTAGATATTCCGGTCCACCTCAAGCCTTTTTTTTTTTTGAAACCTCCGTTTTTAGTGTTGCGAACACTAGGTAATGAAAAACTGTCTTGCAGGTGTGCTTCAATGGCTTCCACGATACTGCCTACGTCGACTACATATATATATATATAAACGGCTGCTATATAAATAGTCAGCCAAGAACACTGGCATATGGTTTGAAAAGGCCCTTTCTATGAATAAGCAAGTGAATTAACTGTACAAAACAGCTTTCTATCATCTACGTAATCTAGTTACTACCACAAAGTTCCTGTCACACAAAAACTGCGGTATACTAATACACACCTTTGCAACTTCTCGGATCGATTGCTGTAATTCTCTACTATCTGCCCTACCACGTAATTTGCTGCAAATTGGACCTAAATATTTGACGGACCTAAATATTCAACGGACACTTCACTTGGACAGCTGCAGTTTTTCTTACAGGATCTCCAGCGGATTCCAAACCTTTCCCGGTGTCGCAGGCATATTGTTAAACCCAAACGAACTTCATTGACCTCAAAAATGCCTTTAAAAATCAGAAAAAAACAGTTCGAGCATCGTCAAACGTCAGAATCTGTGCCAAGGTACATTGAGTTTTCCTGTCTTCGTTACTTTATGTCAAAAGGAATGTATCCCTTAGAAGTATTCATCCACCCTAGCTGCCAAATATGTCTCATTGTAACAGGCAGGTATCTTGACAGAATTTTTAATTTGGGCAGTGCATAACTTCGTTTACTCCTCACTTATCTATGGATGTACCCCAAGATGGAGAGAGGGGTGTTGCGCCCCAGGTGATAACAAGTGTGGACAAATGGTGGATACCAGGAGTTATTGCATTATCTCGCTTCAGTAATACCGGCACGATTTTCGTGCAACGTGTCGCACAACAAGAATACGTTACAAGTTGAGAGTGTTCTCACCTATACACGCAACAAATCTTTATTTTTCGAAAAGTAGAAGCAACTAACTTTCTGCAACCTGAACACGCGACGCGGAGGTGATAATAAGCCCAACATTGTTGCGCGAATAGTTGCACGAATGTTTTCCGTATTATTTGGCCTTTAGGCAAGATTTTACAACTCCTGGTGGCGGCATGTACAGTTGTATCCAAGCTAAAGACCGAGCGCAAAACATTACATATTTCTTGGTGCATCATACGAACGCGCGGGACGTGTGTAGTTCGCGCCGGAAAATCCACGCTTTCGGGACTTTGCGCCAAGCGAGCTAACCTTTTTCGGAAGATTCGTGCCTCCGCGGGTTTTCTTTTTCTTGTCCTTTCTTTTCTTATTTTGAGGCAGAGAAAGAGAGCGAACAGCAAAAAGTATTTTGCGCAAACAGTTGAGAAGGGCTTCAAATTCCCAACGTTAATCAAACTTCAGTTCTTTGGAGAAGAAAATTAATAAAAAGATAGCTTCTTGTAAGAACCTTACCAGATCCCATATCAGAGTGCACAAACCTCACGCTATTTCAGACCAAAATGGTTAAAATCTATACCCTATTTCAGATCAAAAAGGCTCAAAAACAATACCCTTTGGCGCCACACATACCAATATAGCTTATATAAGGGAGTACCCCCCCGGGGGGGGGACAAACCTCACCCTATTTCAGACCAAAATGGTCAAAATCTATACCCTATTTCAGACCAAAAAGGCTCAAAAACCATACCCTTTGGCGCCACTTCTTCTTATTAAACTCTCGCTAGCTTGGGACCGTACTGAGAGAATATTGCCCTCAGTCTTTGTTGTACGACCTCGGGCAATATTCTCCCAGTACGGCCCTCGCTCTCAGTTAATAAGAAGTAAGTAACACACTGGACATTCCGCTGGGTTGTCTGAACTAACCCTACAACTTCCCCCAACTATTTCCGAATACCCACACAAAGCCATGGTAGTTTATGAGGTTTGACAGATTGGTGGTGTTCCAAACAGTTCAACCCACGTGCAAGATTTGTGTCGCAATTTTTTGACATGAGACATGTTTGTTACATTATGATTGTGGAAGTATAATGACCGGTAACTTTATTTGGCTCTTATTTTTCTTTGGTTAAGAGAGATAAGAGAGATAAGAGAGATAATTTTACATTCTACAGTACTAATTCTCTAAAGACTGGTTTGTATTTTAAAACAATTCATTGCACTAGAGGCAAAGTTTTAGACATCTCTTTTGTTTCTCGTCCATTCCTGCATATTGGAGATTCGCTGTTTACGATAACTGCTGACAGCTGTTTGCATTTTGCCTGGCCATGTGGTTTTGTACTCTAAGACCACTGTGTATTGCGTGACTGTACATCCATCATTTACCCAAAAATGTTCAACGGTTGTCATCAGTTGTTATGGGCGGCTAGTAGAAATCTCGTCATTTCTTCACAAAAAATGGTTATTAAGGTACGATTTGCTACATAGATAGTTAGGTAATGCTTTACTGTCTTTTTTTGGTATTTTTACTTTAGAAACGATGAAGGTAAAAAACGAGTTTTTTGTGAAAAACAAATGTTTCAAATTTATGCAAATTTGCCGATGTTAATCACTGACAACCAAAGTTATTTGCTAGCGAAAACGCGTCCTGTTTGCGGCTGATGACTTTATTTGAGGTTCAATTAATTGGTAAGTGCCAAACATTGTGAAATTTTTCTCTAAAAAATGGAATTAGCGCGTGTTATTTGAAAACGCCGGTCATTACTTCCCCGCCTGTCAAGGTGAAAAGGTCGTCTTCAATTGGAAAATAGGGTGTAGATAAGCGCTCCCATAATTTACCATTTCATTTACCCCAAAATTTTTTTTCATCAAATCGTAGAGGAAAGATTGCTTATTCCAACAAGTGTAGTCTCACCTGCGAAAGCCATATACCAGAGTGCTTTTTTTGGTCCTGAATTTCAACATTTTTTAGCGTGCGACAATGCCGCTCAAAACGGTTAAATTTTAAAAATCTCTCAAAAATTCTGGTTTTGATCGAATTCAAATTTGACAAAGCAAACATGACAAGGGAATATCCTACTTATACTACGTGGCTTTGATATTGATATTCCTGTCTTCACAATTCAATACGAGGGGTTGATTTAAGTGACACTTTCAAGTCGTTTTTACTCGCTCCCGAGCCATCAGAATGATAAAGTCGTCGCAACGGTAAAATATTGACCGAAATAAACTGAAACTTACATTTTTATAAATGGTTTGGGAAGACCTTTATTGGGACAAAGTTTGGCAATTTTCGATTTTTCTATCTTGCATGGTCCTACAATTATGGCCATTAGACCTTGGGACACTTGGTAATATTTCAATGAGAAGTAAGAAAATGTAATCTCCACTGTAATTAGAAGTCTTTTACAGGTTTTATGACTATTTCTGCCCCCCCCCCCCCCACTTCCCCAAACAATGTTAAAGATCAGTCACCAGTTTCAAAACCTAACTTCAACATTGTACAGGGGGGGGGGGGCGAGGTAAGAGTATTTTTCAAATGACGCTAACGGGATGCCATTTGAGCAAAGTGTCCCAAGAATTATGGCCATAGTTGTCCGAATGAGATCGATGATGAAATTGCCCAGTGTAACTGCAAACCAACCAAACTCTGTGACTTATGTACAGTTTCAGTGGTAAACTGTGGTTGTGGGCGTTTTGCATTGCAAATGGCACATGTGACACAAGAATAGTTGGGGGAGAGGTGGGCAAGTGTCATTCCAGTAAAATGTTGGTGGAACGGTTCTTGGTGTGTAAAATATAATACACTCGAGTGACTTTTCTCATTGAAAGACGAAGTTATCACACCAAAACAATACCCTAATTACTGTTAAAAGAGAGAGAACGTACTTGCAACAAATGTAAGGCTTATTTTACGAAGTAATAGCATTGACTGAGCAAGCTTGAAAACGGATTTTTATTGTCCCAACAGCAAATCAATGAGGCTATAGGGTGCCCTTTTTACCCAAGTGACACAATTCACTCTGCATTTGAAAATATTTTCTTTCCGTTGAATGCTAATAAATCGTAGTTCCTCACCAGACACTTGGAACTGGAATTTAAGTCACGCGTATAATACGTCATGGTTAATGAGTAACGCCAACAGTACTCGGCAACAGTACTCAGCAACATTTTCTGCTTTTTCTCGTTCTAGAATAGAAAGAATCCCAGTAAAAGTGGTTCAAATGTATCACTCCTATTAGAATAATAGTTTAATCAGGTTTTCCATATCAATGATGCTCGTTTTGGTCGACTTTAGCACAGTACTCGGCATATTTGCACTAAAATAAACAAGAGAGGGAATATTTACTTCTTGTTTATAGGTGAGTACTGTTGATAAAATTCGATAGCTAGGGATCATTCGAGACTTTTCAATCTCAGTAAGTTGAAGAAACTATTGCTAACATATTGCCATAGAAAACAAAAGTAAACCTGAATAACCTGTGTTGTTACGCCTGACAATTTGTGTGAGTACTGTCGCTTTTTTAGCTGAGTACTGTTAACGCAGTGATAACATAAACGTGTATGTTTCAACGCTCATATAGCATTCCTCTGTTAAATCAGACTGTTTGTGAAAATAGCAATATTGCCTGTCATTGAACAACGCTTTTTTATATCAGTAAGGAAACAGAACCCTATAAACGCATATTTTAGCCCGAAAAGAAAATATGAAAAGATGTCATAAATACCATTTCCTGCATCTTCAATTTCTAGTCCGCAAAGTAATGCCGCATGTGATGATAAAATATACTAACTACCCAGGACTGTGGCTTGTTCGAGCTATTTCCGAAACGAGACTGTCTATTTCTACTAGTCAAGGCTTATATTCTAAGTGACAAACGCTCTCTCTTTCAAACTGGTCTATAGACAATTATGGCCATTAGACCTTGGGACACTTGGTAATATTTCAATGAGAAGTAAGAAAATGTAATCTCCACTGTAATTAGAAGTCTTTTACAGGTTTTATGACTATTTCTGCCCGCCCCCCCCACTTCCCCAAACAATGTTGAAGACCAGTCACCAGTTTCAAAACCTAACTTCAACATTGTACAGGGGGGGGGGGGGGGCGAGGTAAGAATATTTTTCAAATGACGCTAATGGGACGCCATTTGAGCAAAGTGTCCCAAGAATTATGGCCATAGTTGTAGGTGAAAGTTACAGAGAGCCGCTCTTAACAAACTGTGCAGTTACAAACCTGCTTTAGCTAAACAAAGTACTATAATCAGCAATTTACAGAATGGATGTGACCTTTAACAAGGTCAAATACAGTTCAACCTTCTAGTCCAACCACTTCTTCTAAAATACGAAAATTTTGAGTCAGAGTCAAACTCGGAGCTTCCCATTTTACGTGACGCAGAGCCTGTACATGGATTAAGCCTCTGAACCTAAGAATAATGTCACAAAATTGATTCTTGTGGACTGAGTGCTCTTAAGTAACCACCTCTTGAAAGTGACCACCTGGGTTTGACGTTTTGGGTGGGAAATTACTAACTAGCCTGTTTCAACTGTACAAGGAGTATAGGAAAATGATTGTACCTGCCCAATAACTACAAAACTATAAAGGCCCATAGTTTATTTTAAGTGAAAACACAAGTTTGTGTAATACACGCACACGCACATGTAGAACCTTAGAAAACACTTGCCTCTGGTGGATCCAAGGTAACAGAGTTGTTCGTCCATTCTTTCTGCATGGCATCTTTCACATTGCTAAATGCTTTCCTTGTGGCATGGAAACAGGAATAACTATATGTGACAAACAGATAAAAATCACATTTCCTTAGTACCGACAACTATATTTCATAAAGAAAATAAGTGTTTTACATTATTATTCAAAATAATAACAAAACATTTTAATTAACTGGTACCATTGTACCATTGTTTTTTGTGCATGCATGCATGGTACAATGTATTCCTTGCACTTGTGTTTGCATTTGCATTACATGTTAATGGGCTCCATTAGCATTTGCGCATGCGTCGCATGTGTGAATGAGCCAGTAACAGACGCTTTGAATTTGTGGCTGGTTTTTCAGCATCTGAGACAGAGTTAAATAGATGGAATGGTTGTAATAAGTGTAAAGACTCCATGCTCAGGTTAGAACAAATCAGATTCCACTAAACAGAATTGAAGGAGCCAAGATGCTCTACAGTGCTGATGCTTAGGTCTGTTTCTGTAACAGGAAGTGACTTAGTGTGTTACTACTCCCTCCTGGATGGATGGGGGGGGGGCTAGGGGAGAGTCCATTAGCAGCATTGTGCTAAAGTGCAGGAAGTTATCACTTGCATTGTTCAGGCCTAATTATTACCTCCCCAGCACCACAAGCCAACAATATTGCCCCGTCATGGATCAGAGAAAAGGAAGAGTTTAAGAATTCGGAGCAACTATAGAATACGGAGCCATGTATGTGACAACATACTTGTGTGTGAGACATACTTGTGTGTGAGAACTCTTTGTAGAAGGAGCATATCACAATAGGCTCTGTTGTTCTTCAATGGAGTGCAAATAAGTGGCTCTGTATTCTATAATTTAGCCATGAATTCATAACAGTTACAGGATTCATTATATCTGAGAGTTTTGATTGTTGGTGTAGCATACGAATCTGTTAATTTATCCTCAAGTGTAGACCTTCTCTGACAAAAAAAAAACTTTATACACCGACGACGTATCATGCTAAAGCTGTCCAATTCATTCCCATATCTGTGTTATCTTTCATTTGATGCACAATCACCATTCAGGTTAAACTCCTTCAGGCTAAAATGAAACCATTCAAAGCAATGAAAAGCCATAAAAAGCGAGTATCAGAAAACAGAACTAAAATTCATCACCAAAAAATCGGCACAAAAACATTCTCACTAGAGAGGTTCTTGGATATTTTCTGGCTCTAGTAATAAGTTTTAGAAGTTCTCTAAGTAATGTTAGATTGTTTTGTCCGTATACTGGGTTTACATACCTTAAAAATGTGAGAACAAACACAACCAAATGGTGTAACGTCCATCCCCTGTGAGTCGCCATGTTTTCGATTTGCTGTTCCCCTCTGTCACATGATTATCTCGGGACTGTCTGATGTCGCTTATATCACGTCCAGAATGCAAAGCCACCGCAGCTCCCTTCATAGTCCAGTTCCAGTTCTGGCCTGTAAAATGCCGAATAGAGTGCAGTGCCCAAAAGAGTACGACGCATAAATTATGACTCATTGTGCAATATCTGTGTCAGCAGGAAGTAATTTAGTTTCACATTGTCATCCAACGCACGCTTTCTACATTTTTGACCTATGTTGAAAACATAGGGTCTTAGTCAGCGTGAAGTTTTTCGCTTTCTATGTTTGTTTGTTTGTTTGTTTGTATGTATGTATGTATGTATGTATGTATTTTTGATCCGGGGGGGAAATCTCATATGAGACGGGCGGGAATGCTCGTCGGAAAATTTAAATTAAAGCTATGCTAAAACAGACGGAGAACGCGAGACGACGTGCATCCATGCACCTTTCACATGGGAGTACACTCCCCGGGGGAATTTATGTGGCACTATGTGGCACCAATCAGATTGAGGCTACTAAGCTAAGAGTACATTCTACCAATGAAAGAGCTGGTTAGAATTCGCTTACTGAAGCTGAAGGTCAGACAAGGTTAAGCTTACCGGCCATGTTGAATGTACATATGGGGACGGAAACGATCAGCGCAAATGTGCTTTTCTACTTTTACCTCTCGAATATTATATTTTCAGTAAAGGCTTGGTGTGGTGGAATTGATGGTATTTTCCTAAAGCTATTGTAAGGGCAGGTAAAATTGAACTTTGTCGTGGCCAACGGTGGAACGTGAGTACTTGACAAAAACAATTACATGTAACATCGTTCCAAAAATAGACTTGTTGACGAGAAACTGTAATTTAATTTGTTCTTTTATGATTTGTGTTATGAAACAGCTGTTTTGGTTATGTATCTTTTAGCAAGATGTTGATTGAAAAGATTGTATCTGTGCTTGATACGGATAATTTTGACTGTACTTTGCAAGGTTTTTGAAACCGCTTTGCTCGGTAATTTGAAATTTATAGCGACGTGTTTATAAGATTGCAATTTGCATAAATTAGCTTGTTTATTCAAGCGTGTCAGTAGGTTTTTAAACCTGTTTTCTCTTCCCAAAATGCGGTTTAGTTTTAGTTTACGATGTTGTGACCATGATTTATATCAGTCACATCCACAGATTTTCCAGCCGACATAGAAATGATTTCTTTCTTGGTTTTATCATATACGGGAACATATGGTTTTTGAATTTTTTTAGCGACGTGTTTAAGATAGCAATTTGCATAGATTAGCTTGTTCAAGCGTGTCTGTAGGTTTATAAACCTGTAATGTATACGGTAACATAGCGAGTTCACGGTACGCTCAAGCTCGGAAACTTCGTTAACTGCAAAACCAAAATGTACTTTTGAATCGTCTGGCAAAGGAATATGAAATACTCCCAGAAGGTGCGAATCTTTCTGTCGAAATTGTTCGAGAATTCCTTACAGCGGGGCATTTTTTGGAGAACTCGGCCAGCTGCTGGCCATGTCATCTTAACACGACAAAAAGTGAAAAGTCCTAAAAAGTACAACAAATCACAGTTTACTTAAAGAAAACAAAATACCAGTCTGCGTAGTCTGCATGGTCTGCAGTCTGCAGGCTACATTTTAACATGACCGCAATGACTGTCCTCTCCTCAAATTATTATCTACTACACTTATTTCTTTCACATCTTGTTGTGAGCTGGATTTATATTCTTCAGTAATATGCAGACAATCATTAGTTGACCTTAACTGAGGTTTCAGTTTTAAATTTAATTTGAAGTTTTTATGCAGTCGTTTTGTTCTAGTGTCAGTTTGACTTTTTAGCCTGTAGCCTACTAGCCCGATGGTTGCTCTATCTCCAATTTTGGTCCAACTGGGTTTTTAGCGGGATGTTTTTTTGCATTCCAAGGGTATTGCTGAGTAAACGAAAAAGCTGTTTTAGGCCTAGTTCAGACGCCGTACCTCTCATGGGCCGTACCAAATACATTTTCGCTCCTAGGTCGTATTTAAGTGGCAAACTTTGCCGTACTCTGAGATTTTGGCTTGCCTAATTGAAATCTGTCGAAAAAACTCATTTGGACACCGTACAACTGCCAAAAAACTACGTACTACTTGGTACGACACATGGGAGGTGCGGCGTCTGAACTGGGCTTTATGCACTCAGGTGCTATAGTGGAGGGGGGAAGTATTTGCAAGAATAATCGCGTGTTGTTTTGTCCTCAGAGTATGTCTTACAAATCGCAAATAAGCGAGGATAAGACTTGTCATTTCAACATAGGTCAAGCACGCAATGCGTGCCTATGTTTAAAATGAGCCAGCTTAAAAGCCTTTTTCTCCCCAGTATCAGGCAAACCCACCCATCAAAAGAAGAGAGATGAAAAGTTAAGGCGGCAATCAACCACACAACTACAAAATCAAACGCGTTGGTAGTTTCTATTATGTATTGCCGCATTCACCCTGACTGTGTGTGCAATTGTGACTCGATCTTAAAACCCATGTCACGCATACCCTTGACATGCTTGATACAGTGCAACCAAAATAAACCCGATGTGTTTAATATTGATCACGCCAGCGACGAAGCGTTTTAAAATATCTGCAAAAGTAAGAGTTTCGCATCTCGGATGAGCGAGTGTAAGCAAAAGTTGACAACTGTGCAGTTCGCATGGAACCTCCTCCGAGAACTTGAAAGCGAGAACGTGTACTCCAGGCTTAAAAGAATCGCTTGTTACAAAGTTTCACACATTAATAGTCAGATCTAAAGGAAATAAAAGTGTACTGCTTGGTGCAGAATAGAGAATGATGCTTGTCTACCCTAACGGGTAACAGGCAAATCCCAAAGCGTACCGAATAGAATACGAGAATGATGCTTGTCTAACCAAGTGTTTTTAAATAGGCAGATCTTATTGCGTGCCGAATAGAGTACGTGAATGTTTGTCTACCCTAATAGACAATAGGTAGATCTAAAATTAAAAAAAAAACCCAATAAAAAATGGTGTTCTCGTGCCGAATAGAGTGCGAGAATGGTGGTTGTCTAACCAAGTGATTAAGAGGCAAAGCAAACAGAAAAAAGGTAAAACAAATAGGGGTTGTAGTGCGTGCCGAATAACTGAGTACGAGAATAATGCTTGTCTAACCAAGTGATTAATAGGCATATCTACGGGAAAAAAAGTAAAGCAAATAGGGATTGTAGGGCGTGCCGAATAAAGTACGAGAATAATGCTTGGCTAACCAAGTGATTAATAGACATATCTACGGGAAAAACATTAATAAAAACAAATAGGGACTGTAGTGCGTGCCAAGTAGAGTACGAGAATCATGTTTGTCTAACCACGTGATTAATAGGCATATCCAAGGGAAAAAAGGTAAAACAAATAGGGATTGTAGTGCGTGCCCAATAGAATACGAGAATAATGCTTGTCTAACCACGTGATTAATAGGCATATCCAAGGGGAAAAAAGGTAAAACAAATAGGGATTGTAGTGCGTGCCGAATAGAGTACGAGAATAATGCTTGTCTAACCACGTGATTAATAGGCATATCCAAGGGGAAAAAAGGTAAAACAAATAGGGATTGTAGTGCGTGCCGAATAGAGTACGAGAATAATGCTTGTCTAACCACGTGATTAATAGGCATATCCAAGGGGAAAAAAGTAAAACAAATAGGGATTGTAGTGCGTGCCGAATAGAGTACGAGAATAATGCTTGTCTAACCAAGTGATTAATAGGCATTCTACGGAAAAAACAGTAAAACAAATAGAGGTTGTAGTGCGTGCCGAATAAACTACGAGAATGATGCTTGTCTAACTACGTGATTATAGGCATATCTACGTGAAAAACGGTCAAACAAATAGTTATTGTAGTGCGTGCCGAACAAAGTACGAGAATAATGCTTGTCTAACCAAGTGATTAATAGGCACTCTACGGAAAAAAACAGTAAAAAAATAGGGGTTGTAGTGCGTGCCGAATAAAGTACGAGAATGATGCTTGTCTAACCAAGTGATTAATAGGCATATCTACGGAAAAAACAGTAAAAAAAAATAGGGGTTGTAGTGCGTGCCGAATAAAGTACGAGAATGATGCTTGTCTAACCAAGTGATTAATAGGCATTCTACGGAAAAAACAGTAAAACAAATAGGGGTTGTAGTGCGTGCCGAATAAAGTACGAGAACAATGCTTGTCTAACCAAGTGATTAATAGGCATTCTACGGAAAAAACAGTAAAAAAATAGGGGTTGTAGTGCGTGCCGAATAAAGTACGAGAATGATGCTTGTCTAACCAAGTGATTAATAGGCATATCTACGGAAAAAACAGTAAAAAAAAATAGGGGTTGTAGTGCGTGCCGAATAAAGTACGAGAATGATGCTTGTCTAACCAAGTGATTAATAGGCATTCTACGGAAAAAACAGTAAAACAAATAGGGGTTGTAGTGCGTGCCGAATAAAGTACGAGAACAATGCTTGTCTAACCAAGTGATTAATAAGCATATCTACGGAAAAAAGCAGTATATATCGGGATAAAAAGTGACCTACCTTTACCGTTCGTACTCGTATAACAAATATACCGTGTAGGTCAGTATTCTGAACATGCGTGCCGAATACAGTACGAATTGCGGAATGACATAACTCAGAACCTCAAGAGTTAGTCGGTATTTGGTTAATTCTTTGATTGTTAATGAAAGGCCATTGTTTCAATATTGCAGGGTGCGAGGATTGTGGTACCTTCGTGGGACCAATGTGTTCAGCGTGCTGGTCGACACTTTTCAATGTTTTTTTTTAATATTTGCCCTTCTTGCGAGATAGAAAGGCAGTAAAGCCGGACTCTCTTAGTGCGGAAGGGTGGCAAGTGCTGCGTGCTTTCTTTTTGAAACACAGAGATAGGTTGTTTTGGAAGGGGAAAACAACCAAACCGAGGTACAGGTTATCGAGTGGACTGGACGAAAAGCAAAGCATTTTATATTTGCAGCACACTCGGGATAGACTCTCGGCAGACGACGGAACGGTGTATTTTGTCACCAAGGAAAAAGCGATCGAACGACTGAGAGAGATTCATTCCTCCCCATCGGGAGTTTGTACTGTTGTAGGTATTAATAGCTTAGCAAGGCAGTATTGTCTTCGCTTCTACGGCAACGGTATCAAGCAGCTGGCTAAGGAATTTTTGAAATCGTGCCCGGCATGCCAACTACATACTTCGTTCCCTACTATCTCCCCTCCGCCCCGCCCTGTCCGTTCTTACGTGCCTCTGGAGAGGATACAGGCGGACATTATTGACATGGCCCCTGGCAAGAAGCGGTCCTTTATGACCAAAAACGGAGGACAATACCGGTATATTTTGGTCATCAAAGACTGCTTCTTGAAGTTTTGCTGGTTGATACCGGTAAAAACAAAATCGGCGAGCGAGGTGCACTCCATTCTACATAATTTCTTCTTTTATGATGAAGGGCCACCAAAGCACTTGCAGACCGATAATGGCACAGAATTTATCAACTAGGTTGTCAAGAAACTGTGTAAATCTCTTGGCATTACAATCCTCCATGGGAGGCCGTACCACCCACAAAGTCAAGGCCAGGTGGAGAACCTCAACAAAAGGGTCCAGAAAAAGCTTGCCAAACTACTGTGCCAAAGACCAACTGAAGAATGAGCCAAGCTATGCCCTATCTTCTTCCACTTGTGGCAAAGGAAATTATTAACACTTGGCATCACACCATTCAGGATGTTCCGTTTAGGGTGTTAAAAGGGCGTCACACGGCTGAATTCAGGTACCCAGATGACGAATATTTTTTTGACGAAGTGCCTTTTGCAGATCACGGAGCGGTTCGGAGAAGACGATACGTTCTCTTTCTCAGAAGCGTTTCCACTACAATATAGCAACGAAGAGAACGATGATGACGAGCATCGCACCTTTGAAGATGTCTCTGTGGAGCCAGTGTTTTCTTAGCCTGTTCTAGGTGTTCAGATAGTGGAGCGCGCTCCACTATCTGAACGCCTGGAACAGGCTAGTGTTTTCTTTTGCAGAAAGGTTGGAAATTGGGTGCAGCCTGGCACGTATAAGAGAGGAGACGCGATTGCAAGCCCTCGAAGTGACAGAGCGCATGATTACTAACAACACCAGACATCGCTTTCGGGTTTCAGAAGAGTCAATTGCACGATTCTCTGTTGGTGAAGTTGTACTCTTTAAAGATCCAGAAAATGTACCAGCCAAAACCAAAAAAGATGCAAAGGATCCGTTTTAGGTAAGGAACGTATTGGGCGTTGTCAAAGAAAGGAGAGCTCTAAATTTCTATCGAGTAGAGTGGGAGAAGAATGGAAAACAGAAAGTATCCACCTTGTACGCAGGCATGCTTTACAAATACCGTAAGGAAAACAAAGCACGATAGGAGAAGAATTCGCCAACTAGTTCTATTTCACATCGGGACGTTGCAGACGAAGTAGCGAGCTTTGCTTACACTTTTGGTCTGACACAGAAACCCAAACGTCAGAAGAAAGCTCAGGTACTCGAAGAAATAGAAAAGGAAATGAAAGAACTGTGGCTGGCGTTGGACTTCGGGGTAGCTGCATGTACTCTATCTGGCGAAAAAGCTGATGACGATGTGGTCGCAAGATACCAGGGGCAATATGAAAGAGGCATTTCTAGTTTAGCAGAAAGGAACTTCAACTTCTAATAATCGAGACTAATAATCGATTCAGTTCTCGCTTAATGGGCTCCTGGGTCTGCCTATTAAACACTTGGTTACTGGCAAGCACCATTCTCGTACTCTGTTCGGCACGCACTAGAACACCATTTCTTTAGTGTGTGTGTTTAGGTAGACAAGCATTATTCTCGTACTTTATTCGGCACGCACTACAATCCCTATTTGTTTTACTGTTTTATCCGTAGATATGCCTATTAATCACTTGGTTAGACAAACATTTTTCTCGTACTTTATTCGGCACGCACTAGATCAACAATTGTTTTACCTTTTTTCCGTTAGATTTGCCTATTGATCACTTGCTGAGACAAGCATTATTCTCGTACTTTATTCGGCACGCACTACAATCCCTATTTGTTTTACTGTTTTCACCGTAGATATACCTATTAATCACTTGGTTAGACAAGCATTATTCTCGTATTCTATTCGGGACGCACTACAATCCCTCTTTGTTTTACTGTTTTCACCATAGATATACCTATTAATCACTTGGTTAGACAAGCATTATTCTCGTACTCTATTCGGCACGCACTACAATCCCTATTTGTTTTACTTTTTTCCTCTTGGATATGCCTATTAATCACGTGGTTAGCCAAGCATTATTCTCGTACTCTATTCGGCACGCACTACAATCCCTATTTGTTTTACTTTTTTCTCTTGGATACGCCTATTAATCACGTGGTTAGACAAACATTATTCTCGTACTCTATTCGGTACGCACTACAATCCCTATTTGTTTTACTGTTTTTCCGGTAGATATACCTATTAATCACTTGGTTAGCCAAGCATCATTCCCGTACTCTATTCGTCACGCACTACAATCCCTATTTGTTTTACTTTTTTCCCTTGGATATGTCTATTAATCACGTGGTAAGACAAACATTATTCTCGTACTCTATTCGGCACGCACTACAATCCCTATTTGTTTTACTGTTTTTCCCGTAGATATGCCTATTAATCAGGTGATGAGACAAGCATTATTCTCGTACTCTATTCGGCACGCACTACAATCCCTATTTGTTTTACTTTTTTTCCCCTTGGATATGCCTATTAATCACGTGGTTAGACGAGCATTATTGTCGTACTCTATTCGGCACGCACTATAATCCTATTTGTTTTACCTTTTTCCCCCTTGGATATGCCTATTAATCGCGTGGTTAGATAAGCATTATTCTCGTACTCTATTCGGCACGCACTACAATCCCTATTTGTTTTACTTTTTTTCCCGTAGATGTGCCTATTAATCACGTGGTCATGCAGACGAGCATTATTCTCGTACTCTATTCGGCACGCACTACAATCCTATTTCTTTTACTTTTTCCCCTTGGATATGCCTATTAATCACGTGGTTAGACAAGCATTATTCTCGTACTCTATTCGGCACGCACTACAATCCCTATTTGATTTACCTTTTTTCCCCTTGGATATGCCTATTAATCACGTGGTTGGACAAAAATGATTCTCGTACTCTATTCGGCACGCACTACAATCCTATTTGTTTTACTTTTTTCGCCTTGGACATGCCTATCAATCACATGGTTAGACAAGCATTATTCTCGTACTCTATTCGGCACGCACTATAATCCTATTTGTTTTACCTTTTTTCCCCTTGGATATGCCTATTAATCACGTGGTTAGATAAGCATTATTCTCGTACTCATTTCAGCACGCACTACAATCCCTATTTGTTTACTTTTTTCCCGTAGATGTGCCTAGTAATCACGTGGTCAGACGAGCATTATTCTCGTACTCTATTCGGCACGCACTACAAACCTATTTGTTTTACTTTTTTTCCCGTAGAGATGCCTATTAATCAGGTGGTTAGACAAACATGATTCTGGTACTCTATTCGGCGCGCACTACAATCCTATTTGTTTTACTTTTTTTCCCTGTGATATGCCTATTAATCAGGTGGTTAGACAAGCATTATTCTCGTACTCTATTCGGCACGCACTACAATCCCTATTTGTTTTACTTTTTTTCCCTGTGATATGCCTATTAATCAGGTGGTTAGACAAGCATTAATCTCGTACTCTATTCGGCACGCACTACAATCCCTATTTGTTTTACTGTTTTTCCCGTAGATATGCCTATTAATCAGGTGGTTAGACAAACATTATTCTCGTACTCTATTCGGCACGCACTACAATCCCTATTTGTTTTACTTTTTTCCTCTTGGATATGCCTATCAATCACGTGGTTAGACAAGCATTATTCTCGTACTTTATTCGGCACGCACTACAATCCCTATTTGTTTTACTGTTTTCACCGTAGATATGCCTATTAATCACTTGGTTAGACAAGCATTATTCCCGTACTCTATTCGGCACGCACTACAATCCTATTTGTTTTACTTTTTTCGCCTTGGATATGCCTATCAATCACATGGTTAGACAAGCATTATTCTCGTACTCTATTCGGCACGCACTATAATCCTATTTGTTTTACCTTTTTTCCCCTTGGATATGCCTATTAATCACGTGGTTAGACAAGCATTATTCTCGTACTCTATTCAGCACGCACTACAATCCCTATTTGTTTTACTTTTTTTTCCGTAGATGTGCCTAGTAATCACGTGGTCAGACGAGCATTATTCTCGTACTCTATTCGGCACGCACTACAAACCTATTTGTTTTACTTTTTTTCCCGTAGAGATGCCTATTAATCAGGGGGTTAGACAAACATGATTCTGGTACTCTATTCGGCACGCACTACAATCCTATTTGTTTTACTTTTTTTCCCTGTGATATGCCTATTAACCACGTGGTTAGACAAGCATTATTCTCGTACTCTATTCGGCACGCACTACAATCCCTATTTGTTTTACTTTTTTTCGCCTTGGATATGCCTATTAATCAGGTGGTTAGACAAGCATTAATCTCGTACTCTATTCGGCACGCACTACAATCCCTATTTGTTTTACTGTTTTTCCCGTAGATATGCCTATTAATCAGGTGGTTAGACAAACATTATTCTCGTACTCTATTCGGCACGCACTACAATCCCTATTTGTTTTACTTTTTTCCCCTTCGATATGCCTATTAATCACGTGGTTAGACGAGCATTATTGTCGTACTCTATTCGGCACGCACTACAATCCTATTTGTTTTACTTTTTTCCCCTTGGATATGCCTATCAATCACGTGGTTAGACGAGCATTATTCTCGTACTCTATTCGGCACGCACTATAATCCTATTTGTTTTACCTTTTTCCCCCTTGGATATGCCTATTAATCACGTGGTTAGATAAGCATTGTTCTCCTACTCTATTCGGCACGCACTGCAATCCTATTTGTTTTACTTTTTTCCTGTAGATATGCCTATTAATCAGGTGGCTGGACAAGCATTATTTTAGTACTCTATTCGGCACGCACTACAATCCCAATTTGTTTTACTTTTTTTCCCGTAGATATGCCTATTAATCAGGTGGTTAGACAAGCATGATTCTTGTACTCTATTCGGCACGCACTACAATCCCTATTTGTTTTACTGTTTTTCCCGTAGATATGCCTATTAATCACGTGGTTAGACGAGCATTATTCTCGTACTCTATTCGGCACACACTACAATCCTATTTGTTTTACTTTTTTCCCGTAGATATGCCTATTAATCAGGTGGTTAGACAAGCATGATTCTTGTACTCTATTCAGCACGTACTATAATCCTATTTGTTTTATCTTTTTTCCCGTTGGATATGCCTATTAATCACGTGGTTAGACAAGCATTATTCTCCTACTCTATTCAGCACGCACTACAATCCTATTTGTTTTACCTTTTTTCCCCTTTGATATGCCTATTAATCACGTGGTTAGACAAACATCATTCTCGTACTCTACTCAGCACACACTACAATCCTATTTGTTTCACTTTTTTTCCGTTAGATTTGCCTATTAATCACTTGGCTAGACAAGCACCATTCTTGTACTCCATTCGGCACGAGAACACCATTTTTTAGTGTGTGTGTGTGTGTGTGTTTTTTTAAGTTTAGATGCACCTATTGTCTATTAGGGTAGACAAACATCATTCACGTACTGTGTTCGGCACGCATTGAGATCTGCCTATTAAACACTTGGTTAGACAGGCATCATTCTCGTATTCTATTTGGTACGCTTTGGGATCTGCCTGTTACCCGTTAGGGTAGACAAGCATCATTCTCTATTCTGCACGAAGCAGTACACTTTTATTTCCGTTAGATCTGACTATTAACTTGTGACACTTTGTAATAAGCGATTCTTTTAAGCCTGGAGTACACGTTCTCGCTTTCAAGTTCCCGGTGGAGGTTCCATGCGAACTGTACAGTTGTCAACCGTTGCTTACACTTGCTCATCCAAGAAACTCTTACTTTTGCAGATATTTTAAGACGCTTTGTTGCTGGCGTGATCAATATTAAACAGATCGGCTTTATTTTCGTTGCACTGTATCAAACATGTCAAGGGTATGCGTGACATGGCTTTTAAGATCGAGTGTCAATTGCACACACAGTCAGGGTGAATGCGGGAATACATGATAGAAACTGCCAACGCGTTTGATTTTGTAGTTGTGTGGTTGATTGCCACCTTAACTTTTCATCTCTTTTCTTTTGATTGGTGGTTTTGGCCGATACTGGGGAGAAAAAGGCTTTTAAGCTGGCTCATTTTAAAAATGTAGAAAGCGTGCGTTGGATGACAATGTGAGACTAAATTACTTCCTGCTGAGACAGATATTGCACAATAAGTCATAATTTATGCGTCGTACTCTTTTGGGCACTGTACTCTATTCGGCATTTTACACGGCCCCTCTCTCTGTCACGCAACGCTCCGCTCTCGCAGAGAGAGGGTCCAGGGACAATTGTCTGCGCATGCTCCCGCTAAACCAATCAGAGCGGATCAGAGCGCAGGATGTTGATTTTCACCCGACTGAAAATATATTTGTGGCGAGTGAGGTTGGCAACACTCGGAAAACTTTTCAAGTTTAGTTCAAGATTAACTTGGCGGATTGGAATGTCTGTGGCATGTCTGCACTTTCATTAGTTTTATTTCTTCGAGAGAGAAAAGGAATAGAGTTTTGAAACGAATTTAGGCAAGTTTCGAGGGTAGAATGAAGAAGGCGAGAAAGCTCATTAAATATGCCCAATGCAAATGAGATTGTTTCACAACACCCGGGCACAACATCTGCCACTTCGCTCAAGGAGTAGTTTTCCCCGGAAGTTTTCGACAATATTTTGGCGCATTTAAATTTTCTTTGCCTTACTTTTGGTTCTGGAAACAACATAGTATGGATGCGAATTTTGCGAGTTTCGAGAGGTGAGCGAATAAACTATAGAGAGCTCATTAAATATGCGCGTTCGTCTCCAACGCCGATGGAAAACACTCTGAAGGCTGTGTTCGATAGCCCTTAACCAGGCCCTTCATTACTGATGCAAAGGCACAACAATTACAACTGTATAACGTTCTGAAAGTTTCATATATATTCTTCTTTAACTAACCTATAAAGAAGCAGTTGGAAGACTGCCAGTTGGTAAAATTCCAAAAACATTTAGGTTTTTAGTTACAGCGTTACAAAAAAGATTGAGAAAAATGTTTTGATCAACAGCAAATACCACAAAATTGGCAGTTAGTCCCCGTAATTACTCAAGCTTTAGCCTTCTCTCGGCTCCCGTATCCAGTGTTTTTGAATTGACCACAACTCCTCTGTTTCTCAGTACTTCAAGAATTCATGTAACGCTCGCAGCAACTGTTTCTTCTGAAAAAATAATCTGAACTGCAAGACGAAATCGCTCAGTGCAGCTAACCAAACATGGAGTAAACACGATCGAATTCGGGAAATATTATTTTCTTTTTGCCGACCGCACAAGTAGTAATGTGCGCCCGTATGGAGAAAATGGAGGCTTCTGATTGGTCGGTGACGTCATGACCGGAACCGGAAGTCACGTGTTTTGATGTAAGGATGACGTCATAACCGGAACCGGAAGTCACGTGTTTTTAAGAGGGGAACCCCGCTGACCAGTTGGAAAAAGGGATCGCAGGCTCATGCAACCGGAAGTCATGTGATTTGGAAGGGGAAACCGCTGACGAGTAGGAAAAATGGATCGTGGGCTCAAGGGGAAGTAAAACCGCTGAAAAAACGTGGGCTCAAAGTCCAAAGTCCAATTTGGGGAACGGGGGTAACCCAGATATGGATTTGGCACATCAAGCAAAAGGCATTTGGGAAAGAAAAAATATTTTAATGTGGCTTGCAGAGGATGAGTGTTCCTTTGAGTTCCTTTTGATAATATGAGTATTCCTTTATGTCCAATTTTGGGAACGGGGGTAACCCATATATGGATTTGATATGCAGATGATGAGAGTTCCGTCTTTAATAAGGAAGGAGACGACGCTTTTGGAGGACTATTGAGAATGAATAAATATCACAACAACAAAGTGTCATGCAACATCTTTTATTGATCCTTGGTATTGACAACAAGTAGGAAAAAAAATCCAAACATTTACGAGAAGCTGATACAGGTTTTCATGCGTCCAATGGCTAGGCTTTTGGTGTGACCCAGAAAGTAGAGGGTTTTGCGGTGAGGCTCATAGGGATCTCGGAGTTCTCCCCAGAATCCTTGGAGGGCATGGCCTTCCTCATAGCAAATGCCATACCAGATAGGATTGTTTTTCCAATCGTCCTTGACATGCTGGACAAACTCCGGGTCTTCTTTCCAGTGTTCATGGAGAACTTCCTGGACGACAAGAGGAACGTGGCAGGTAGGGCATAGGCGGGGCTGATGGTTCTGTTGGTTGGCACAGGCGACATGACAAGGAAGACCACAGCACCTCAACGTGGTATAATTGGCGAGAGGTATCAAACAAATCACACAGGGGTTGGTTCGAGCCATCAGGCGAAAGGATCGGTGAAAGGATCAAAGAGTGGATTGGTCAAGAGTTGAAACTCGACGGTGGTGATGATCCCTTCTTTTCGGAGTTGGCACAGTTCTTGAAAAGTGATCTTGTAACGTAAAGGTTGAACCAGGTGATTGATTTGTTTTCGGATCTCTCCCAAACGTTCAATGATTTGCAGGGCTTGAGGACTGACCTTGCCAGGAGTGATCTTGTCGGCTTTGTCGCCCATTCACCACCGGTAGAAGTTTTTCAAAGTTAATAAAGCCAATTCGTTCCGACTGAGTTGTTTTTGACTATGAAGTCGGAGCAGTTCAAAATAAGAAGCTTTGAAACGGATCTGTTCCAAGTCTTTTTCGAGTCGAGATAATAAGGCTCGTAGACGATCAATCACTTGTTGGGCTTCTGGACTGAGGACTGGATCATCCATTGAGTGTGAAAGATGGAATGGGACAGGGGGTTTTTTATAGAGAACCAAAAGGGTCACGTGGGAGGGAATAGACCAATGAGAGAAAAGACCCATCATGCTTTGAGAGGGGAAGAGGTGGGGGGACCCCCCTCCCCCCTCCTTAGATAGACCATGGTGCATTGCGCGAATCAGGGTATATAAGTCAAGGGAGGCCACAGGACGTCACTCTTAGCTTTGAGCCGGTCCTAAGTGACTTATGTTTGTTGATGGTTTGAAAAATGTCAGAAACAAGAACGCCCTTGGGCTCTTTAGCCAGTGCTGTGAATGTGGGTGGACGAGACTACTTGAGGAGGAGAGCGGGGGCAGAGAGGACGGGAGTGGATCGGCAGACAAGCCTTATGCGGGAGAGACGGCAGGAAACCTGGCGCCCCCTGACCAGACAGCGCGTGGTTGCGTTTTTCGAACTTTTTTTGCAGTGTCTGGTCTGGACAGAAAATGGAGAGCGAGAGGGTCGGCCACATCCGGAGATTATAGAAGCCCTACTGAGAGCCCTGGTTAACAAAATAATCCCATGGGTCGACCAGCACCGCATTCGGTCGCGGTTTGAATGTCGGTGGCCGATGACATTGGAACATTTTAAAGAGGTCGATAACGACCTGGAGTTGTATTTACCAAGAGTGCATGGGGGCCACGCATGGCAAAGGATCAGGTTGTATTTCGGGGAGATGGAGCGGGAGCGAGAGGAGCGGCGGAGGGAGGAGCAAGAGAGGAGGCAGCGGATACGGGAGCAAGTGCGACGTGTTTTGTTTCGTTGAACATTTTTTTTTTTTTTTTTTTTTTTTTTTATTCCTGTTGAGATTATTGTGAGTCAAGGCTGCTGTGAGTCAAGAGACATTTATTTATGATGAACGTGCAAAACCAGTGATGTCATTTTTTAAAATTTTTTAATTAAAAAAGAGTTGATGTTTTCTACAATGGGTGGTTGGTCTTCTTTGCCACGCGGGTGGGGCGTTCCTATTTACAATTGAAAAAGCTATCTACAATTTGAAAAAATAAAAATTGAAAATGACTATGTACAATTGGAAAAAATAAAAACTAAAAAATTGAAAAGAAAGCTATGTACAGATTGAAAACTAAAAAACTAAAAATGACTATGTACAATTACAAATGAAAGTCTTCCAGTTCCATACGTAATTGATCAATGTTCTCGGGTAGACAGAAGGTGCGGTTGAACAAGGCTTGAATTTCGGCTCGGGTTTTCTCGTCCACATCCCGGGATCCCACAATAGCACTGCTTTGATGTAGGGTGGGCTTTTTGGGTCCCCAAGGGACAAATTGACTGCCAGTGACCAGGGTGGCGGCATTCTCATTGACTTGGTAGTAATGGTCCGAGCGGTACCATGATTGACTGGGTATATCAAACAGGTAGACGGGTTTGCCTTGATCCATAGCCAATTGCACAGTCCAACCAGTGCCTCCTTTCACGCGTTTATGATCCGGTTCCAAGATGCCAAAGGCATAGATGGTATGGGCTTTTTTGGCCAATTGATAATTGCGTTGCAGCAATTGCAGGGTGTAAAAATGACTGGGCATTTGTTTGCCTAGTTTCTCCGCTGCCTGGTGAAGATGGGGGTTGGCCAGCATCAGGACTTCCACCGTAGAAGGGGTGATGAAAGTGGATCGAGGATGGTTCGGGGGGACCAGGACTTCTAGTTGCATCCCAAAGTGTTTGGCCTGTTCTTCCACGAGGGCATCCGTACCTTTGGCTCCCCCGGTATAGACCACATGGCCATGACCCACTTGCAGTTCCAAGGCACCGAGATCTTGTTCTCCGATCATGTCAATGTCTGGGGGCATGGCTTTTGAGAATGAAGATCTAGAGACCAAGGGACCGTCTTAAATAGGGACAGTTGACCAATGGGAAGACAAGAGGTCCTTATTTGGATTGAACAAGCTGACCAATGGGAAGATAACAAGTCCTTATATGGGTAGGATAAGCTGACCAATGACAGTCAAGGGTCTAAGGTATAAAAAGGCATGGTTGGTAGGGGTGACATCAACCTTTGAGTACGATGTCTGTCGATCGGAAGAGAAAATCAACCCATCCCCCAGAGGGGAAGAAGAAGAAGAAGAGCATTCAACATATGACGCCCGTGGACTGTGATCCTGTGGTGTGCGACGTGGTGGAAGACACCCGAGCTGCTGTGGAAGATATGATGAAAGAATTGAATGACATGGTGGAGCAATCACCCCCATCACCTCAATTCACCTTGACGACCGTGTATGATCCTCCCAGTTCAGTGGACACTATGGTATGTCCTTACCATGAGGTGCGTTTGGAGGCCCGAGAATCTCAAAAGGGATGGAAGTATGTGAAATGTCCCATGCAACCGTGTTTGCTGTTTTGTGGTCAAGATCAAGTTCTGGAGTATATGAAAGCCGTGTATAGTCAACCTCATGTAGAAGTGTTGGACATGTGGGGTGGTTTACAATGCTTTTGCCGTGAACCCGCTACGCTTCAACAGAGTCATTCGACTCAGAACCCCGATCGGTTGTTTCTGACTTGTTCCAAGAAAACGTGTGGCTTCTTCCGATGGGCCGATCAACCCTTGGGTTCCAAGTACTGGACGTGGTTTCATGACAACCCTCCCAAAAAAGCCGACCAACAAGCTGAAGCACCCACCCGTGATGCTCAAGGATATCCCAAGAGGGGCTATGACATCCCTGGCCCGCCCCCTCGAGTCCAAAGGAAAGAGGACGTGGAACGAGAACGACCCCTGACAGACTATGAGAAACAATTGTTACGAGAAATTCAAGAGCTCAAGAACCGTCAAGAAATGATGGTAGCCCCAGCTCCACCACCCCCCAAGTACAGTGACAGTGTGGAGAACTGGCAGAAAGGTCTAGAGACCGTCAGTTATGGCCGTCTAGGTCTCTTTTAAAATGAGAGAACGAATAAAATGTTTTATCAATGTCACCATGGAGTCTGTATGTGATGCGTGGGAGTCTGTCTTGTCCCTGGGGCAATGGCAATGTCATCAAACCCTTTGTCAAGTCTTATATGATCATCAACCCGGCACCCAAATCCCCATACCCCCTTGTCCCGAGGACACGCATCCTCTCCACCTCTTTGAAGAAACCCATGTGGACCGCAACCTATATCGATGGGTGGTGTTTGTCTTATGGTTAAAAGCTCACCCAGAGGCATGGCGATGGTATCGAATCATTCAAAAGGCGCATCCCCACACGGTCCCTACCATATCGACCTTATGGGATGAATGCCAGAACGTATGGCCCCTCGAAAGAGAACCCAACGCTGGAGTTCGTCGTCCTCATGGTTGAAGAAGAAAACCAAGGTTTCGTCAACGAAGAAGAAGGCCAATGTCTCGCAACAATGGTTGAAGCGTTACCATGATCCTCGTACCCCGGGGAGTTTAGGTGGGGTGCAACGATTTGCTAAAGCCCAGGGTCTCCCTTTGAAAAAAGCCCAACAGGTGTTGGAACAGGATGTGGGTTACACCTTACATAAACCCCGACGTCGTCGTTTTGCTACCTTACCCGTGATCGTAGGGGGCTTGGATGATCAATGGGCCGCGGATTTAGTGGAAGTGCAACGTTTGGCCAAACATAATCGAGGTATACGCTACTTGTTGACGGTCGTGGATGTGTTGTCCAAGTACGCGTGGGTCGAACCGTTGAAAACCAAAACCGGGGTGGCCCTCGTGAAAGCCTTTGAGAAGATTGTGAGACAAGGAGGACGTCACCCGAATCGATTGCAAACGGATCGAGGGAAAGAATTTTATAATCGGACCTTTCAACGATGGGTCGACGAGCAAGACATCCATCATTTTTCGACCGAAGGGGATGCCAAAGCCAGTGTGGTGGAACGATTTAACCGCACCTTGAAAGAACGGTTATACCGTTATTTGACCGCGGCCAACACGTTGAAATTTGACAATGTCTTACCCGAGTTGGTGCAGGGGTATAATGCCACCCGTCATCGAAGTATTGGTATGCCCCCCGAAAACGTGACGTGGGACAACGAAGAAGCCGTGTGGAAACGATTGTATGCCAAACGATTGAAAGGCTACAAAAAACCCCAATTGAAGGTGGGGGATCATGTCCGTCTCAATACGATTCATCGTACCTTTGAAAAAGGGTATTTACCCGGTTGGACCGAAGAAGTGTTTGTGGTGCATCGTGTGATCCCTGGCCCTGTCCCCACGTATAAGATTCGCGAATGGGATGAGACCCCCGTCCAAGGTACGTTTTATGAAGAGGATTTACAAAAAGTCCATGTGTCCGAGGTGTTTCGGATCGAGAAGGTACTTAAGCGACAAAAAGGTCGTTGGTTGGTCAAGTGGAAAGGGTGGCCCGACAAGTACAATAGTTGGATTGCTCGTGGAGACGTGACATCCCTTCGACCCCGCAAACGACGACGACGCCGCTAAAACAATGACATTGGTGCCCAACTCTTCGTTTTACGTGACGTTGATGAGTCATGCGAGTACCAAAGAGTTTCCTGGGAACAAGAGTCATCATTTCAGAAACCGATTGCCTAAACCCATCCGATTTGTGGGACGAGGATGGATGGTGGGTATGGTGAGTTTATCCTTACCCACCATTCCGGTGGTAGCGGAAGAAGGAGGCGTGGGTGATTCCCATCCTCTGTTGTACGTACGATGGCACGAACGGGTGTATGCCCAAGACGATCAAGGCAACGATCGATGGTGGCATCAACGTCGCGAACTCACTGTCTACGGGCGAGATATGAGAAAGGAATTGGCCTCGTCGACGGGATCGCACTTTTTTCATCAACTGGTGTACCGTTACGTGCAAGCCCGTGCCAAACAAACCGAACCCAAAAACAAATGGGCCGAGGACAATGGCGTTAAATTATACCCGACGTTTGAATGGACCTCCGAAGGGGATTTGTTATTGAATACCACCAATGTGGATTACACACGACAAGTAGCACACGTGTCATGGGGCAGATCCTTGGCCCTGAGAATGGGATGGATTGAACAAGTGTCCCCCGGTCAGTATCGATTGGGTCCGAATCTCTTGCAAGAATTTCATTCGGACTCCATTCCCACCCCGACGGATATCCGCGATAGCAGCAACAACCCCATCTTTTGGAAAGTGGAGGGGGATTATCTGAAATTGAGTATGACGTGTAATTGGCGGTTTGTGAATGTGAACCAGACCTTTCGTCCCTCGTTGGAATTTCCCTCCACGCGTCCTTTGCACGTGTATTGTGATGTAGGCACCAGCAGCATGGTAGGGGGTCGTATCACCGATCTCTTACGAGAAATCAAGTACCAGCCTCAAAACACCACCCACTTTGAACCTCGACATATTCAATATATCCCAGTACGCAACGAAGTGGTGGAAATCGTCGAAACCCAGATGGCCGAAACCAATGGGGATCTGGTGAAATTTGGTGAAGGCCATGCCCTCCTGACCCTCCACTTTAAAAGGGAAGTGGTGGTGTGAAGAACAAAGACAACATGTCGTTCTACGTGACGTTACCGAGTCATGCCAACCGACGTGAATTTCCCAACAACCAAGCCAATTCCTTCAAGATTCGTTTACCTCAACCGTTACAGCTCACAGGGGGTGGATGGCAAGTGGGGTTGAGTGCCATTTCCTTACCGGATGCGCGCGTCAATTTGTATCAGTTGGTGATGAAAGGACAACACGTCTTAGGTATCAAATGGCACCTGAAAGCACCCAGTAAAAGCGGAGGTACCTATAACAAATATGGAGCGGCCGTGACCAAAATTGATGATATTAAAGACTGGGATTGGGTGGTGGACGGGGTGAGTTTTATGAAAGCCGCCATTACTCATGTGGAACAGAAACGACGGGAATCGGTTATCCAAGGGGGTACGTTTTTGGACGATAAAGGCAAACACACGTACGTCAAGTTTCGTTGGGAAGGGGAGGATCTGCTGATTGACAACACGAACGTCTCTCATGATGGTTCCGTTCGCACGCCCTCCTTTGCCGTTCATACCAAGTTAGCTGCCAAGATGGGATGGTTACGTAAAATCACCAGCGGATGGATTTTGGGGCCGAACTTACAGCAAGACTTCATGGGGGATCAAGTCCCCGACATCACCAACAACAGCGATTGGAAGGATATCACCGATAAGGAGGGGAACCCAGTGTTTTGGACCACCAGTCGAGTGGAAGACTATATGGAATTGAGTATGAGTTGTGGTTGGCGTTTCACCAACTTGAATGTAGCATTTCGTGCCGTGGTGGGGGAACCCACACGATCGTTGCACGTGTACTCCGACGTGGCAGGCAGTATGATGGTAGGCAATCGCGTGACTGATTTGTTGCGTGAAATCCAGTACAAGCGAGAAGCACGTGGCACCCTGTATTTTGAACCGTTGCACATTCATTACATGTCTCTTCGTTACGAGGTGGTGGAAATGATTCACGTTCAAGTGGCTGAAACCATTGGTGCCGGAGGAGACTTGGTCAAGTTTGGTGAAGGTCATACCATTGTCACGTTACACTTCAAAAAGACATAAAAAAGAGAGACGAGAAGGGAACCCAAATCAATCATGCCTCCGAAACGACGACGACGACGACGACGACGCCGACCACAGCGTCCACAAGCGGGGGAAGGGGTCAACGCGGTGATTGCCGGGATTCCTAAGGCCGCTTGGTCCATCACCAAAGGGGTAGAAAAGTTAGCCAAAAAGAATTACCTAAGATCAACGAAGAAACGTATGGAAGAAATGCGAAGTGGGAAACGCAAACGGTGGGCGGGGGAATCGTTTACGTGCAACGTCATGTGAGTATAAAAAGAAAACAAGGGTTGTGAAAAACAAACAAAGATGCCCAAGACAAGAGTGCGTCGAAGGAGACGAAGAAGGCAACGAGGGGGTCTCTTGCCCCTGGCCGCCCTCATTCCAGCCTTGATCGCTGGAGGAAAAGCTGTGGCGTTGGGTGCCGCAAGTGGTGCTGCGAGTTACGGGGCTAAAAAAGGGTTGGAAGCCGCTTTTCGGAAAAAGCGACGACGACGATGATGACGGTATAAAAAGGGGAGTCCCATAAAGCCTAAACAAAACGTTTATCCCTGGTGAAGAAGAAGGCACCATGCGTGGGGGAAGTTTGACACGATTTCGAACCGACGAGTGGTATGATCAACAAGGCAAAGGAGTAATGACGGATCTGATGCGTGGGGGGTTGCAAGGTCTTATAAGGACGCGAAATCCTTTAAAATTGCCTAGTAATATCAAGAGAGGCTTGGAAACGGGTTTGACACGAGGTATCAAACGCAAAGGCGAAGACGTCCTTAAAAAGGAAATCACCAAACAAGCCAAGAAAGCGTTGAGTCATAAGAACGTGAAAGACGCCGTGCGTGTAGCCACTGCCTTATTTCCCAAACAAACCAAACGTGCACGTGATATTTTGGGAGTCTAATGGAACCCGTGCATTCACGACCTCGACGGATTCGTAGTAATCGAGGGTTGTCTCAATGGGGTGGACTGTATCCGTTTTGGAAACTCATGCCACGACGACGACAACGTGGTGGATGGTTAAGTCCCGAGGTGATGAGAGTCCCCGGGTTTGATTTGAGACAACGTTTAGCCCGACGACGACGCTATAAAAACCCCTCACGACGACGACGGGGTACCACTCGACGACGACGCCGCTAAAATGACCGAAGCTGCCCCAGCGCATCCGCGTTCCGAAGGGACCGCCAACCCTGCCTTACGGATTTTCAAGGTGCCACCGACCGACATTAGCATCAATGCCTATCGCATGGTCACCATCCAACCCACCACCACGGGTATCAATCCTATGGAATTCATCATACCGGGGTTGGACGATTTTGTGGATTTGGGACGCAGTTACTTTACCATGGAATTGAGTTTGAAAAAGGAGGATGCCGGGAACTTGGAGAACGCGGAGATATTGTTCCCCGTTAACAATTTGGCCCATTCCATCATCAAACAAATTGACTTGCAGTTGAATGGCACGTTGATCAGTCCACAATCCGACACCTATCATTACAAAGCTTACCTAGAAACGTTGCTGAATTATGACCGAGAAGATGGCAAGACCGTGTTAGGGCCCCAAGGATGGTTCAATCAAGTGGATTTCCCACCCCAATGGACCGCCAACAATACCAACACCCAAGCGAATGCTAATGCCGGACATGTTGACTACCAGAGACTCCCCGCCCATCACAAAGCAGCCTTGGCCGCCATGAAAGTCGAACTCGCCAAGTATGCTGGAGGTGTCACCCACAGTCTAGTGTTTACCCCCCACTTGGAAGTCTTTCACACTGGCAAACTGTTGGTGCCAGGCATCGAAATCAAGATGAAATTTCATTTCAATGGTCCCAGCCTGTTTTTGAATGGAGTGGGTGAAGCTGGCCGATTGATGGAAGGGGATGTGAAACTACGGTTTCATCTCTGTCAACTGCGTTTGAATGACGCCATCTACCAGAGTATATCTAGCAAAAGACACACTGAAGGCCAAGTGGCGACTTACCCGACCGTCCGCAGTGAAATCCGGACCTTCAGCATGCAAAACAACCTGGTCCGCTTTGATATCCCTAACCTGTTTCAAAACAGAATACCTGACCGATTGATTGTGGGGTTACTGGACAGCCGTGCCTTCAATGGAGATGTGACCCGAGATCCGTTCTGTTTCCAGAAATTTGGTCTGACCTCCATTAAACAGATTGTCAAAGGAGAAGAGTACCCTTATGAAACCCTCCAGTTAGTGCACAACAATGGCACCCGAGATAATCTAGGCTACTTCCGTTTTCTGCAAGCCAGTGGTGCCTGGTGTAAAAAGAAAGGCAATATGGTAGAACTGTTGGATTGGGGCCAAGCTAAAAATTGTACCTTGTACATGTTTGACAATGTGGCCAATGGATGTGCTGACAGTCAAAACCTCAACCCCAAGCAAACAGGCGATTTACAATTGGTCTTGGAATTTGGAGCCGCCCCCGGTGTCAATATAACCGTACTCGTGTATGGAGAATTTGAGAACTTGCTGGAGATTGACAGGAACGGAGCCGTGTTGTATAACATTTACCAACACTAAAGATGGAACATGTGGCCTTGAATAATGTACAGTTGGATTATTTAGCCCGAGACGACCCCCAATTGAACCCGGTCTTTTACGGGACGGTGGCCTGTGATCGTTTACCCAAGACTCCTGTCAAGACCCAACCCCAAGGCTACATTGTGAATACGGACCCACACGATCAACCGGGACAACATTGGTTAGCGGTGTGGACGGATGGAAAGGTGTGTGAGGTCCTGGACAGTTATGCTTTGCCCATGGACACGTACGTGCAAGCTACCCCGTTACGAGATTGGATCGTCCAACATTGGAAGTATGTAGTGACCAATGGCAAGTCCCTCCAAGCCATTTCAAGCAAGAGTTGTGGTGATTACGCCTTGTTGTACTTGAAAGCCAAAGCCCGTGGACGGACCTTGCAAGAGTTTTTAAATGAGTTTTCGGATCATGATTATGTTAGTAATGACCATCAAGCCGGTCAACGCCTTCAACAATTGATTGTAGGTCAAGAAGCCAGATGGTATCAACTGTGTTGTCATCCGTATCATCAATGTAATGCTTAAATAAACTTTGTTGGAAAAAAGTGGTGTCGGAGTCGTAGCTCAGTTGGTTAGAGCCTTAGACCTTTGATTCAGATAAGGATTGGGTCGTACGTGGGTTCGAGTCCCACCGACTCCAATAAAAAGGTGCCTTTTTTTTTTCTAAGGGTAGTTCGTCATCATGCAAACGGGGAAACCGTTTCGTTTTCATACTCCCTCCTCTATCTTGGTGGTGGGTCCTTCGGGATGTGGTAAAACCGCGTTTACGGAAAAACTCTTGGTAGACAACCCCGAGTTGTTTGAAACCCCACCGACCCAAAGGCATTATTGTTATGGGGCCTGGCAAGATCGATTTCAAGGCATGCAAGATCAAGGGGTGGTGTTTCACGAAGGGATTCCCGATCATGAGGCCTTAGTGCAATGGTTTCCTGAAGGACAGGGGGTCCTGGTTTTGGATGATTTAATGGACGAAGGCAGTCACGATAAACGCGTGTTGGATTTATTCACCAAACATTCGCATCATCAAGGGGTGACTGTGCTCTACTTGTGCCAAGACATGTTTCCCGTGGGTCGCTATGCGAAAAGTATATCCCGCAATGCCCATTACATTGTGGCGTTCAAGAACCCCCGAGATCAATTAGGGGTACGCAATGTCATGCTTCAATCGTTTCCTACCACTTGGAAAGACACGTTGGAGACGTTTCATCAAGCCACTACACGACCGTATGGGTATTTGGTCTTGGATTTACATCCCGCCTCGTCCGATCAACAACGTGTATTGAGTCACCTGTTAAAAGACGAAGGATGGACTCGCACCTATCAAAAACGACTATAAAGGCACCCCCTTGGAACAGGTAAAAAGAGAAAAGCAACCATGGCCGATGATGACGATGACCGTCAACCTCCGCAATCGTACGATACCGTGTCCCCTGCGGGGGTGGGAGCGGCCAGCGGCAATCAAATGTCCCCAAGGGCCTGGCAAGATTTGTATATCTCGGGAGACCAAGGCCTTCTCGACGCCGCCATGGAGGAAATGCACCCTGATCCCCTCTATGAGTTTATGCAATCCATCCCCCCTGCCGACGTCATCGCGAGCTGGCCCGATCTGGATGGTGCACCCCCTGCCCAGGCTTCTTCCCCTGCTGGGGTAGGAAGTCGAGCATCCCATTCACCCCCATTCCAAAGCCCCCAGACCACCCCGGAGTCCCCGAGAAGTCCACCTGGTTGGCGAACAGCACCAAGTGGTCGAACAGCAGCGGGTGCAGGGGGTGATGGAAATGGACGTGGGGGAAGTGGAAATGGACGTGGGGGACGTCGTGGTCCTAGGACTAGAGGTGGTGGACGTGGTGGTGCTGGTGGTGCTGGTGGTGGTGGAGCAGGTGGAGCAGGTGGAGCTGGTGGTGGTGGAGGTGCTGATGGTGCTGGCGGTGGAGCAGGTGGTGGAGGAGGTGGTGGAGGTGGTGGTGGTGGTGGAGGAGGAGGTGGTGGCGGTGGCCGTCGTGGTGGCCGACGCGGACGACGACGACGACGACGACTTTTCCCCGGTTCACCTAGGACACCTTCCTCCAGCCCCTCCACTCCTCGAGGATCTCGGACTCCACCCCCTCGTACCTTGCGTCAAGCAGATTTACAACGACGTTTACGGATGCTGTTACAAGATCAAGAACAGTTGGCCCAAGGACGTGAAATTGCTAATGTCACCATGACCAATAGCATTGTGACCAGTTATAAACAAGGAGGAGCACCGAGCGTACAAACCTCGTCGTCCCGTGTTTCGCCGTAAAGATGAAAACCGTCGTGTCGTTATTGAATGGATCGAAACAGCATGGTCTTCCCTTCCCCCCAGAATTATTACAACGCATGGATTCCTTGTATGCCTTTTATCATCAACAATGGTGGTGTTATCGAAAAATGTTGAATCATTACAGGTGTATCAATGCCTTGTTCAATGGCATGGCCTTACTCCTGATGGCTGCCGGTATGATTGCGGGTCCCCTTTTGGAAAACAGTACATTGGTAGCCTGTTTGGCGGCCGTGGGCACCGTGGTCAAAGGATGGAACGATTTTAAACAATACCGATTTAAAGTGACCATGAGTCGATTTGCGTTTACCACCTATGCCAAAGCCTTGACCGAATTGAAAACCCATGTGCGGGGTATTCCCTTGGAGGATCTGGAACGATTTTTAATCAAGATGCAAACCTTGGATGATACCATTGTGGATTTCACCCCTCCATTACCCAAACGATGTCTCCAAGATTACCATGGTCATTTTGTGTACCAACCTTTGGAAGCCCTATGCTATGTAGATGGATGTCCTCGTCCCTTGAGACCTAAAGAGTATTGGATCCATAAAAAGCCGCTCCCTCCTAGTCCCACACTCTTAGAACCATGGCCGTCCAACGACGACGACGACGCAGAAAAAGGAAACAACGAGGAGGGGCTTTAATGCGTCGCAAACCCCGTTTGGTGGATAAAATTGCCCATGGTATGAGTATGTTTCTATCAGGTCCCGCCCCTGGGTTTGGACTGGCTTTAGGCAAATTAGGGGGTCAAGCCTTGAAAGGCATTACCGATAATGTACAACATTACCGACGACAACGAGGTGGGGGTTGGTGGCAAGATTTCAAACGCAATACCCGTCAAGGCTATAAAGAGACGCAAGACCTCATCAAACAAGACAAAGCCCTTCAACGTCTATTGACGGGTCAACCATGGTGAGGAGGAGAAGACGACGCCGTCGTCGTCAACGAGGCGGTTTTTTAAATCTATTGGTCCCCGCCATGGTAGGATTGGGGAAAGCCGCGGCCTTGGAAACGGATAAACGTATAAAACGCACGATTCAAAAAGCCAATCAACGGTATCGTCGTCGTCATCGATAAAGGATGCAACGTCTTCGACGTCAATTCCCGTTTTTACGGTCCATGTTACAAGAAGCCAATGGTTCCAAACGTCAAGAGTTGTTACAACATGCCAATGCCGATCAAATCAATGCTGTGAGTGAACTGGTCTTGAACTTTTTAAAAAACAAGATTCCCGTCACCCCACCCATGCTGGCTAAACTTCAACCCTATAAAAAGGTACTACGTGATTTGGGACGTCGTCGACATTCCGTCAAAAAACGTCGTCAGTGGTTAGTCCAACAAAAAGGAAGCGGATTGTTTCAAGGACTTCACGAGGTGCTATGTCAATGTGTTCGTTAACCCTCCCTACGTGGATGACTCTATTACAAGAGGCCAATCGGGCCACCGACAAGTGGAAAGACGAGTGTCATTATTGGAAGCATAAATATCACCTGTTGTATCGAGAGTACCAACACATCTTGAGGGCCCGTCTTTGTAAGAGTTGCCGTGACCAGGAAGACGGGGAACTTTGCTCCGAGTGTAGTCAACGAACATGGACGAAGTGTACATGATTCCCCAAAAGGACTTGGAACAACTCATTCAATATTACAAAGGAGAACTTACCGAAAATGCCTTGTTGAACAAAGCCGCCACGCTCGCCGCCAAAAAACATGTCTTGTTAGCCAACCCTCAATTACCCCCAGCCCTGGTTAATGCTCAAACCAAACCGTTGAGTCAAGAATTAATCAAGTTAACCAAACGCATTCGTCAATTTCCTGGCGGGGTGGGGGTTGGTGCCCCGGGTGCCCCGGGTGGTCCGCCAGGTGAAGAAGAAGAAGCCGGGGATTTGGTGACGGGACCTGTGGAACAATGGTTGAAGCGCATGATAAAAGGAGGTCCGTCGGCTCCCAAACCCACCATTACCCCTGCTACCAGGGAAGGCGCGAGAGAACCGAGACCTTCTACCAGTCGAGCAGAAGAGAGACCTTCCACCAGTCGAGGGGATATCCGATCGCGTTTAGAAGCCGTGCGAGAACGACGCAAGGCCTGGGAAAAGCATTTAACCGAAAGTGGTGCCGCGAAAGGCAAAGGCAAAGGCAAAGGCAAAGGCAAAGGCAAAGGCAAAGGCAAAGGCAAAGGCAAAGGCAAAGGCGTCTCCCGGGAAGTGCAACGATTGAAACCCTTACCCGGTTGGGAAGATTGGACCAAAACCAAACAACCCCGACGGAGACGTTTGCAGTACGACAGTGAATAAACATGCCCACCCAGAGGAGGAGAAGGGGTATCAAACGCCGCCAACGAGGAGGGGCCTTGGATGTCCAAAAATGGATTGCGAAAACGGGGAAGGAATTTCATTGGCCCGGTTATCAGTACATGGGCCCTGGCACCCATTTGGCTAAACGTCTGAAACGGGGGGATCCCGGGATCAATCGCTTGGACCAAATTGCTAAGCAACACGACATTGATTACAGCCGTGCTAAGAATTTGCAAGATAAATGGAAAGCCGATACCAAGATGATCCAAGCCATTGATCGATTACCCGGCAAGAAAAACAAGACGGAACGGGTGGTCAAGAAAATCATGCAAGCCAAGAAACGTTTAAAATTGTAAACATTTAATGACATGTTGAGTAAAAAAAAAAATGAAAATGTCATTGTTATTCTGCAGTTCGGTAGTCTCAAGCAGGATTGGCGAGACAAAACCCATTGTGATGTAGACAATCCAGATAAAATAAAAACAATGTCACTTGTGTCATTTTGATTGATGAGTTGTCAAGTTCATTTGTTCTCTCACAAATACTGACACGGATGTTCTGCCAAAATACGGAGACGAGGGGGTTAAGACATTAAATCAAACAATAAATCCACGCCCTCGTCGGATGACATGTCATGAACGAGGTCTTCAGGGGGCAACAATGCCTCCACATCAAAATCCTCGACATCGTTCATGACCTGCTGCCAATCATCGGGTGACATGTCTTTCAATAACTCCTGCAAATACGAAACGTTCTCCCAATCAGGGGAGTCCACGACTTGCACGCCCCCCGAATCCAAATCAAACAGAGTATGAGAGTCCGTGGGCGGTCCGTTTGTATCCACAGATTCCTGTGTCACAGGAATGGATTTCAAATAATTCGTCAGGGGGATGGTTAATGTCAAAGGTCCTAAAGACTCCATTTTCTCTTGAGTTCGCTTTTTCTCCACCAGCTGGGATCGACGACACCTCTCTTTCTCCCTCAACACCTCTCGATGGGTCTCCCGATATTGTTGGTCATACCCCCGGCGCTGTTGCGGATTCTTTTCCCGGTAGCGCCTTTGGGCTTCCGCCAGCTGGGCTCGATTCCTTTCCCGATATTGTTGGTCATACCCCAGGCGCTGTTTCGGATTCTTTTCTCGGTAGCGCCTTTGGGCCTCCGCCAGCTTGGCTCGATTCCTTTCCCGGTAGCGCCTTTGGGCCTCCGCCAGCTTGGCTCGATTCCTTTCCCGGTAACGCCTATCGGTCTCAGCCACGCGCTCTGGATACCTTGCCTTGTAGCGCCTGCGGGCCGTCGCCACCTGTTTACGACGTTTTTCCCGGTAACACTGGCTGGACACCGCGATGAACTCTCGATTGTTTTCTCGGTACTGTTTTTTGTAGGCGGCCACTTTCTCTGGGTGTTCGGCCCGATACCGTTTACATTTGGCCCTCATGCTCTGACATTTCGCCAGAAACCGTTGTTGAGTGGCGGCTACTCGGTCGGGATGCCTGGCCCGGTACCTCGCTTGAGCGGTCAGTTGCTGCAGTTGTTTTCTCTCAAGGTTGGGCAGTTCGTAGTCGTCGTCGTCGTCGTCGTCGTCGTCGTCGTGGGGGTCATAGTCGGTGTCGTTGGTGGAGTCATCGTCATCGTCGTCGTCCTCGCTTTGATGGTAGCTGACTGGGGGTCTGTGACGGCGGCTGCGGGACTGTCTTACGCGGGACATCGGGCGATGGTGGCGGTGCTCGGGGAGGTGTGGCTGGCCGCTTAAATTTGTGGTGCCAGTTGGTCCAGCAATAATCCAACCCCTCGATGTACCAGTCACAGGTCATGTGAGGGTAACAATATTCCTCCAAACGAACGGCCTCTTCTGCTCGGCGTTTCTGCGCCTCTACTTTCTCCGGTTCCAGTTGTTTCAAACGTTCAGCAAACTCAGCAAAGGTTTCCTCCTCCTCCTCCAACTCCCTCTTCACTTTCTCCAAGATCTCTTCGACTTCCAAATCTACTTCAAATTCTTCAAAGGCTTCCAATAGCTTCTCATGACCAGCGTCCATTTTGAGATGACTCACCTCGAGGGTCGATCTGTTTTATAGTCTCTCATTCGTTCCCGTGATGCACCATGGACCCTAACTAGAGAGGGGGGAGGGGGGTCCCCCCACCTCGTCCCACCCCTCCCTAGGGCACCCCCTCTCAGGGGGCACCCTGTTTAGTGATTGGCTCCTTCCCCTCCCACGTGACCTTTTGGTTCTCTATAAAAACAGAGCCCCGATCTCCAGTAAGTTCATCTGATCATGTCCTCTCGCCAAGACGAAGCGGGGCCCAGTGGCCTCGCTAGAGGCGACGTCATGTCCTTGCTTGGACTAGAGATGTCCGATTCAGAGCCAGAAGAAGACGAGACGACAACAACAACTTCCTGTGTGGGACCTATGTTATGTACCGAAGACATGCCGGACAGTGATGAGATTTGTGAAGAGGCCTTGGATCGCTTCGAACGCCAACGTGCGTTTCAAACCCATCTTCTTCAACAAACTGGGGGAGGTTTGGATACCTCGATCGGAGCAGGAACGTTTGACTTTGAACTCCAACCCTATGTCGATCGTTTGAGCAACCGTCTGGGAGTGCGTGAACGTCATTTCAAGACCCAGTTACGTCAAAGGGGGAATTTCATTCCCAATCAGAGCATGACTCGAGCTCTAGAAGAGGGGTTACGTCGCGCGGTGAATCAAGTGTTGACCACCACCACACCTCCCCTCCACGATCAAGATCGCCTGTACTTTACCATCGCCTCCAACAGACTCCATAATAATTTTCAGGGCTGGGGATTACGTGCAGGAGAATGGCGCCAAGGCGGCGACCGTGTCGAGGCTTTATTCCAACGTTTAGCCCAAGCCCTCAACAGCAATGAACAATTTGAAATGGACGACTCCTTTCAAGTCTCCATTACTCAAGTCCATCATGCCCCTCAAGGAACCGGTAAACCACGCCGGACCAAACCCGGACATCAGCCTCTACGAAATTTAATACCCAAGAAACGTTCCATTATCCATATTCAAAACAGGGATGAACTCTGTTGTGCCAGAGCCCTCGTCACTGCCAAAGCCAAAGTGGACCAACACCCGAAATGGCATTCAATTCGCAAAGGAAGGCCCCTGCAGAGAACCCTAGCTCTGGAGCTCCAGAATGAAGCCCAGGTACCCTTCGGTCCTTGTGGCTACCATGCCTTGACCCAATTCAGTACCACTCCTTCCGTGACCGGTTACCAGATCCTGTTGGTGGATGCCGACCGTTCTTATCACATCACCACCTTTGGTCCCCTTCAAGACAAACAATTGATCCTGTTGCACGAGAAAGGTCATTATGATGTCATTACCAAGTTGCCAGGCTTTTTCGGATCCAGTTACGTCTGTGCCCATTGTTGGAAACCCTATGAGCATGAGGGAAAGCATCGATGCAACAACAACAAACGTCATTGCAGGGCCTGTTGCCAAAAAGAGTGTCCTGATTTCCTGGAGGCGTACCCTCGAGGCCAGAAAGCCACTCAACGTTGTCAACAATGTCATCGGGACTTTTTTGGAGACACCTGTTTCCAAATGCATCTCGTCAAGGACCACGCCGGCAAACCCGTGACCAACCTAGACTCCTCCGTCTGCTTTCGGCGCCGTCGCTGTGCTAAATGTCTAATCCTAGTTCCTGCTTGCCACATTGACAAGCATCAATGTGGCTACATTGATTGTCCCTGCTGTCATGAGTACGTGGACGGTGCAACTCATCGTTGTTTTATTCAAATAGCCACTCAAGACAAGAAAAGAAAGAGGAAACGGCAACGAGGTCCCCGCGCCAAACGTAGGGTGGGTGTGGATGCCACACCCGAGGAGGAGGAAGACGACGAGGAGGACAGCATACCACCCCTTCATGTCTTCTTTGATATTGAAGCCATGCAACCCCAAGAACAACACATCGCTAATCTCGTCGTGGCCGAAACCGAAGACGACGACCAACCCATGTGTTTCCCTGGCAACCATTGCGTCCGAGATTTCCTGGAATGGTTGGATACCTTGACACTCCATGATACCCGCCAAGTTAATGTGTTGGCCCATAACTTCCAAGGGTACGATGGCTACTTTATCATTCATCAATATTATGGCGACAACAGGATCGTCGAGCAGCTCCGGAACGGGTGTAAACTCTTGCAAGTCCAACACGATCGTATCCGCTTCATCGACTCTTTGAGTTTCTTCCAGATGCCTCTATCGGCGTTTCCCAAAACCTTTGGATTGACAGAACTCTGTAAAGGGTACTTCCCCCACAAGTTCAATCATCCAGATCATCAAAACTACGTAGGACCCATCCCGGCCCTTGATTACTACATGCCTGAAACCATGTCCCCCGAAGGCAAGCAAGCCTTGGAAACCTGGCATCAAGACCAACGCGACAAGGTCTTTGACTTCCGCAAAGAACTGGTTAAGTACTGCAAATCGGATGTACGTCTCTTGAAAGAAGGATGCTTGACATTCAAACGGTTGTTTGAAACGCTGACGGGCTTCAATCCCTTCGAGCACATCACCATTGCCTCTGCCTGTAACCGCGATCTACGCATGAATCGCATGATCCCCAACAGTATTGCCAGTGAACCCGTCCGAGGATGGCGCAATCGCATCAACTACTCCAAAGTGGCCCTGGAATGGTTAACCTGGTGTGCCCAACAACAGACCATTCAACATGCCCGTAATGCCGGTGAGTATTGCATCCCTGGCACTAACTTCCATGTCGACGGTTTCGATGCCAGTACCAACACCGTCTACGAATTTCACGGGTGTTTCTGGCATGGATGTACTCGCTGTTTCCCCATTCGTCACGAAAGCCATCTACGTCACTATGATCGAACCATGCAAGATGTCTACGAGACCACCCAGCAAAGGATCCAACAATTTAAAGAGCTCGGATACCATGTCATAGAAATGTGGGAATGTGATTTGTCCCGTCTCAAAGACACCTCCTTGGACATCCGAACGTACCTGGGGACCCTTGACTTCACAGAACCTCTCACCCCCCGTGACGCTTTCTGCGGGGGTCGTACCAATGCCGTGAAACTGTACCATCGCGTGACACCCAGTCAACAAATACATTACATCGATGTGACCTCCTTGTACCCATGGGTGAACAAGACCTGTGTCTACCCCAAAGGCCATCCTCGTTTCATCTTCAATCCGGGGCACACCGACATCACCAAGTACTTTGGCCTCGTCCAATGCAAAGTCCTGCCGCCACGTCATCTCTACCATCCTGTCCTGCCTTACCGTCATGACTCCAAACTCCTTTTTCCTCTCTGTGCTGCCTGTGTGGAACAAGAGATGCCCAAAAGACCCTTAGATAGATGCGCAGAATGTGTGCACACCGACGAACAGCGAGCCCTGACTGGAACATGGTGTAGCCCCGAATTATCTAAAGCGGTGGACTTGGGGTACGAAATCCTGTACATCTATGAGGTCTGGCATTTTGACGAGACGTGTGAAGGCCTCTTCAAGGACTACGTCAACACCTGGTTGAAAATTAAGCAAGAAGCCAGCGGGTGGCCATCCTGGGTCGGTGAAGACGAAACCAAACGTCAGCAATACCTTCGAGAGTACTTCGAGCATGAAGGCATCCAATTGGAGTACGCCAAAATCGAACACAACCCGGGGTTGCGTACCCTCGCTAAAATGATGCTCAATTCCATGTGGGGCAAGTTTGGACAACGTCTGAACAAGACCCAAGTCCAAACATTTGATGACCCTCAAGCCTTCCACCGTTTTCTAGATACCAGTACGTTGGAGGTACGTCACGTATCCGTTATCAATGACGACTTAGTGGAGGTGCATTACCAGTACCAAGACGAAGACATCCCCGTGTCACCTAACCTCAATATCTTCGTGGCGTGTTTCACTACCTGTTGGGCCCGGCTCCGCCTGTATACAGCCCTGGAGAAGCTAGGGGAACGTGTCCTCTACTACGACACCGACTCCGTCATCTACTGGACAGACGAGAATCAATCAACCCCGGTCTTGGGCGATTACCTCGGCGAGTTTACGAGTGAATTGGACCCTGACGATTTCATTGTGGAATTTGTCTCAGGGGGTCCCAAGAACTACGGATACCAAACCCAGAATGGTCACGTTGAGTGCAAGGTGCGAGGTTTCCGCCTTAACAGCGAAGGCAAAACCCAATTGAATTACAACATCATGCGTCAGAATGTCCTGGATGAAATCCAGAAGCCACTTCTACGTCCACGCCAAACCCAGGTCATCAAGACCCACCAAATTGTGCGCGATCCCAAACACTACCAACTGTACACCTTCCCCGAATACAAACGATACCAGCTCGTGTACGATAAAAGAGTCGTGGATCCTGTCACCTTCCAGACCTACCCTTATGGATACCAGTGAGACACCTACACCAGTTTGTAACACTCGTATTATCAAAAGGAACACTCATCTCAACTCATCTTATCAAATGGAACACTCAGCCCATATCAAAAGGAATACTCATCATGGAATACTCATATTATTAAAAGGAACTCAAAGGAATACTCATATTATTTAAAAGGAACTCAAAGGAATACTCCTCATTAAATAGCAACACTCATCTTATCAAAAGGAACTTTAAGGAATACTCATCAAGCCATTACGTGAAATGGAACACTCATATTATGATCTCACACTCGTATTATCAAAAGGAACACTCATCTCAACTCATCTTATCAAATGGAACACTCAGCCCATATCAAAAGGAATACTCATCATGGAATACTCATATTATTTAAAAGGAACTCAAAGGAATACTCCTCATTAAATAGCAACACTCATCTTATCAAAAGGAACTTTAAGGAATACTCATCAAGCCATTACGTGAAATGGAACACTCATATTATGATCTCACGTCTAGCGAAGCCACTGCGTCTAGCGAAGCCGCTGCGTCTAGCGAAGCCACTGCGTCTAGCGAAGCCGCTGCGTCTAGCGAAGCCGCTGCGTCTAGCGAAGCCACTGCGTCTAGCGAAGCCACTGGTGGTTGCCTCCATTTACTCCTCCTCCTCCTGCGATTGGACTGATTGATGTTGTTTCTCTCCAACCATGGGGCGCCACGCTTCTGCTTCCCTTGTGACATGGAACTCTCATCCTCTGCAAGCCGCATTAAAATATTTTCTTTCCCAAATGCCTTTTGCTTGATGTGCCATATCAAACCCATATCAAATCCATATCTGGGTTACCCCCGTTCCCCAAATTGGACTTTGGACTTTGAGCCCACGTTTTCAGCGGTTTTACTTCCCCTTGAGCCCACGATCCATTTTTCCTACTCGTCAGCGGTTTCCCCTTCCAAATCACATGACTTCCGGTTGCATGAGCCTGCGATCCCTTTTTCCAACTGGTCAGCGGGGTTCCCCTCTTAAAAACACGTGACTTCCGGTTCCGGTTATGACGTCATCCTTACATCAAAACACGTGACTTCCGGTTCCGGTCATGACGTCACCGACCAATCAGAAGCCTCCATTTTCTCCATACGGGCGCACATTACTACTCGCACAGAAAAATCGTCCGCCAGCGCTTCTCTTCCCTTCTCTGTTTTCTTATTCGTCTTATCTCGTTGTACATGCGCAGTAGCGATTAGCTAGGAAACAAGCTAAAATTACGAGCATGCGCAGACAATTGTCCCTGGACCCTCTCTCTGCGAGAGCGGAGCGTTGCGTGACAGAGAGTGGGGCCAGAACTGGACTACTCCCTTCAAGGCAAGCGCCCGTGAGTTAACATGGCTGCCATGACCTCGGTTGGTGCCTCAGTAGAAGAAGAAGTTGAAATTCTTGAAGAGAGGGAATTCTTGAAGAGTAATCTAAGGGACGTTAAAGAAGAGGATGTATACGTCACTGGCCATTTTGAGGGAGATTTAGAGAACTTTCTTCTTCGATTTATGGCGATTGGCTCAACTAATTTCACTCGTGTTGAGACACATTCCAGGGCTAAAGGCCACAAGAGAGAACAAGAAATATTCTGATGCGGGTGTGACGTCATGCTAGTCATTCTAGTCACGTCACGTGACGTCACGTCACATGGCAACTACACGCCATGAATAGGAGCTCGTGCTGCACAGCAGATGGGTTTCATTGTGGTCCAACATCACAATATCCAGCTCGTGATCAACAATGAAGTCATCACTGCCTGACAGAGTAGCCCTCTTACGACGGAGCAAGTGTTAACTGACTTTGCAGACATTTTCAAGGGACTTGGAAAAATGGAAGAAAAGTTACACCTGGAAGTAAATGAATCAGTCCCTCCAGTTATCATGCCTGCCCTTAGAGTACCAGTGGCACTGAAAGGAAAGTTCAAAGAGGAAATTGACCGTCTTGTCAGTGTTGGTGTCTTAGAGAAAGTAGAAGAGCCAACTAAGTGGGTGTCCAGTGCAGTGGTCACAGCAAAATCGAGTGGGAAAGTTAGAGTTTGCATCGACCCCAGACCCCTGAATAAGGCACTCAGTCGAAGCCACTATCCCTTGCCTGTCATTGATGACATTCTTCCTGAACTTGGGAAATCACGAGTCTTTTCCAAAGCAGATCTGAAAGATGGCTTTCTCCAGATTGAATTAGATGACGAGTCGAGCCGCCTAACCACGTTTCAGACACCATGGGGCCGACATCGGTGGTTAAGAATGCCTTATGGGATCAGCCCTGCACCTGAATGCTTTCAGCAAAAGCTAGATCAAAAACTTCAAGAAGTGCGATATCTGCTCATGTTATCAGTCAAGCCAAGCAAAAGAGCCTCTCATCTGTCATGAAATTGCTGATCGCCCTTGGCAGAAGATTGGAGCAGATGTTTCCACACTAGATGGTACAGACTATCTCTGTGTGGTTGACTATTATTCAAGTTACTTCGAAGTGGACAGACTAGAGAGCAAGACTGCAGCGAGTATAGCCAAGAAACTCTGCAAGCAGTTTTCAGTCCATGGGATTCGAAATCAACTAATCAGTGACAACATGCTATTCAAGTCTCAAGAGTTCAAAGAGTTTGCAGCCAGCTACGAGTTCGAAGTCATCACAAGTTCGCCTGGCTATTCCCAGAGCAATGACAAAGTTGAAAACACCATCAAGACCGCGAAAAACATCATGAAGAAATCCAAGCAAGCTGGCACAGATGTTTACTAGTCCCTGCTGGATTGGAGAAATACTCCTTCTGAAGGAATGTCTAGTTCTCCCGCTCTAAGGATGTTCGGACGCAGAACAAGAACACTGCTTCCCACCACCAGTACTTTGTTAAAACCAAAGGTCCAAGAAGATGTGAAGGAGAAACTGATCGAGCAGAAGTCCAAGCAAACCAACTACTACAATTGGACCAGCAAGGAGCTTCCACCCTTACAGTCAGGAGAGACTGTGCGAGTCGCCCCTAAACAAGGTGACAGAGAAAGAAAATGGTTCAAAGCTCGTGTTGAACAACAAGTTGACATTCGGTTGTACGAAGTCAGGACTGAAGATGGCGAACTGTACAGGCGAAATCGGCGACACCTTCGGCAGTGCAAGGAACCATTTGGTCAGACTGCTGAAACCAGTCCTGTTGTGGGACCCCAACACAACCAGACCACATCAACCACAACAGCTGAACCAACCACACCCAAAGCTACAGGTCAACCAGTCCAAAACACCCCTGTTGATCTGCCCAAGCAAACAGAGCCGGTGTCAGTGTCCCCAAGCCAGGGCCATCTCCCACAACAAAGCCAACCACAGTTGTGACAAGGAGCGGACGAGTATCAAGGGCCCCACAGTACTTACAAGACTTTGTTACAGTCAGATAAGGACTTTGGAACATTACCTTTGACTAAGTTGTTTAATTGTTATCGTGCGAAGTCAAAGTTGAAGTTAAGAGACTGTTACTCATTATTTCAGTAACTCTTTTATGACAGAGTTCAGAGACAGTGACATCATTCGTTTCAGTTCGTCATAGCGACCTTTTATATGAACAATGCATTTGGCTTATACCTTTTTTTTTCTTTGCGAAAAAAGGAAAGGTGTGACGTCATGCTAGTCACGTGACGTTCTTACCATGTGCTTGCCGTGTTGAATTAAACATGTAGTTGTTGTTGTTCTTATAAGACTGTTTGTCGTCTTATTTCTCGCCTTGTTTACGCTCTCGAATAACGTAACGTTACAGCGGGTGAGCAGTTTATTAGCATATCAGGGCTAGCAGGCGTTCAAAGAACGTCTGCACAGGAGGCGAACAGATTATAACCTTAAATAAATTTTTTAAGAATTTGAGCTTATATCTAATGAAAAGGTTTAGTAATGAAAGAGGGCAGAGTCGAAATGGGACAGCGAATTTTTGGCAAACCAAGTGAAAATTAACACTAGCTTTGGTTTGAGTAAGTTTGTGCTAGGCTATTTTAGGTTATTGAAAGTATTATTAAGCTAATTATGGATTAATAGCATAATTCTTTAGTAGAGAAGGTGGCAAAGGCATCAAGCTTTCGAGATTTCTTTAATATTTTTTAAAAGATTCTGCTAAACAGAGGTCACATAAGCTTACATTGTAGTAAAATTGCTACTAAAGACTAAGCTTGAAGAATTTATAGGCATGGAAAATATATAAGAAAATTACAAACAAATGAAAGGAAAAAACGAAAGAAAAAATAACATTGTACCTGAAGAGTGGATCTCTCCAGCTTGGAAGAACTGTTATTTGGTCGTGTGAATGTTTGTGAGAACGTGCTAATCGCAACTGCAGTCTTAACCTAAAAATTCCACTCTTAAAACACGAAAAAAAGGTATTCATATAGCGTCATTGAAAGAATTCCGCAATCGAAAGATAATTGAAACGTAAAGTAAACAAATCAGTACAATAATCATCGCATTGCCTCACATTGTCACACATTCTTCTTGAATCACGCATTGTGGAAAAAATTGAAACTGTTTAGACCAAAACCCTCCAGGGCCAGGCTTTAAGTACCTCTCTCTTTTTCTCGATTAAAGTATCACTCAAAGGAAAGTTACCAGTCGCGTCTCGTTTCGCGCGCTACGCGAATTGCGTCTCGCGCTACGAGAATCGCGTCGCGCGCTACGTGATTCGCGTAGCGCGAGAGTCACTGAAGCGGCAATTTTGGCATAAATTAGGAACAGGAGCCATAATCGGGGACGGAGACCGTAAGCGCGGAGTCCACGCGGCCCCATCGAAAAAGACAAACCTTGCATACGGTGAAATTTGAATTAACCAATCAGCATTCAGTAGGCGGGAAAAACTGTGGTGTCCTGACGTCATGCAGATTTTGTGCTCTTCGCTTCGATTTCTGCGTGATCAGCGAAAGTTTATACTGTGGAAGTGCGGTTTTATTTCAGCGTTTTCTTCAAATTAACCACTTGCCTTACTTCAATTTATTAAAGTCACAACTGTTTGCAATTATATGGGCTGGATGAGCAACCAGAATCGATTCAAAACTTTTTTCTGCGGCGGGAGACATCGCTAACTGGACTTGAATGCGAAGGAGGCTATAAAGGTTTTCCTCTTGTCCTACTGAATATCAATTTTCACAAGAAACTTCACATCACTTTCACTCTCCTTGGCATCGTTTATGACATGGCTGTCTACTAACTGAGCAGCTCTGAGTAGCGTCGGGTACAATCCGTCTTCTGTCCTTGTAAAGATCTTTGGTCACTTCATACTTGTTTTCATCGTGTTCTTCATGTCTGGTTTTAATTCACACCAACATCCAACTTCCAGCTGTGATTGCCTGCTGTCAACGAGAGTGGTCTTATCGCTTAGGGAAAAATGTTCCCGTTCATCAGATCAGAGATACATCATGAATGTTTGACAAATTTGATCTACAGTCGTTGTATGGTTGGGCTACACAGCTCATGCTTCAATTTGGAAATAGGCAAGTTTGTATAACTTTCCACATACCCGGAGACAAACGAAAAGGCCTTTTTGGAATTTGGAGCTTCCTTGTGTCAGCGTAACAGCAAAAGGCTCGTGGTGAAAAGCTGCAGAAAATTTACTTTTCTTCTCAAAAGTCAAAACTCACCTGAAATTCAGGCCGAGCAAAACAAAGAAAACACGCGGACCGCCAAGGAAACGACACTTTCGCTTGCTTTATTCACCACGGAAAGTCAAAATAATTATTACCTAGCCCGTCTTTATAAATGGGTAATTAACTTGACTAACTGGATTGGAACGGTAATTGCAGGAACAAAGTTTATTTAGTCGAATATCGATACGCTTATTTTTTTCTCGCTTCAATTTCCACTCCAGATAAGGTATCCTTCAAAACTTGCAATCAATCGACTTTTACAGACAGAGAGCAAAGAGAGGCAAATGTGTAATTTCTCACGAAATTTCAAGAAGATTTAAATTGTTATAATTAAAAGGAACAAATTTGAGAACTACTCTAGGATTCAGGCAGGAGGAGTTTATTCAAAAAGGAGAAGTGAAAGTAATTTTAAAAGAGCAAAATGCAGGTCAAGCGGTCCTGCATCAGTTCGCAGTACCGAAAGAGATTTGGAATTATAAAACTCTGCGTTACGTCGGATTCGTTGCAAAAAGGAAGAACCGATAATCACAGGCGACTCTAAGAGATGAAGTTGTTCTTCAGAAAGCAATTAAAAAAATTATGATCCGGCTGTTTAGTATAAGCTTATTTCTTGGGTGGTAGTTGCATTATTAAAGCTATGTGAACGTGCCTCTGGAAACTTGGGCGGCTTAAATCAGAAAATGGGAGAGTGTGATAATTTTTCCTTTCTCAACAAGCACTCGTAACGCCATTCAACTTGTAACGATGCTAATGTCACTTCAACTTCTGTTTTATGGATCATACAAATCCGCTAAAAATCTTACTGGAATTAGCTGTTTTGTAGCTCTCATGATGGCGTTGTTGTTTCTCCGAATCTGATCCTAGCGGGGCCCGTGGAAGTAGAGCAGCTACAGTCAACTCTTCTGATATCAGGAATAAATTCTGATGTAATATTACGGTTTTAGACGGTTTTAGTCGTCGTCTTGTCACTCTTCTTATCCTTTAAACAATGCACACTTTTAATCCAACACAAGCCGCACAAAACGCAAACACTAGCAGCTTCGATCTTCGTACTAATTTTTACCTTTCTTGCAAGAGCGACAATACAATACAATTGGAAAATACCCTTCCTTTGAATGGATCGAGAACCCTATTTAGCTTCAGTCGCTATAAACTCTTGCTTTTGCTTACAGACACAAAATACTGGGGTTTCCTCTGTTTTCAGTCGTAGCATTCTGAACCGTAACCGAGAACACTGACAGGACACCACGGTTTTGACTGCCGCTCGTATCGCGGGCGCAGTTGCCGTATGCAAGGAATGTGCTATTTTTAGAAAAAATTGCGCCACCCTCAACGTCATAAACGCGCGTGGCTACACGCAAATTTGCGTTCAACGTGGATATGACCAAGATGGTTATAATTATTTGATATCCAGTATGCCCGAGTACATAATGGTTTTATTATTAAAAACGCAATCGCTAATTGCTATGAAATCAAGAAAGAGAAAAAAAAGAGAGAAACTCCGAGATAAAAGGGAACAGGAATCGATCGCGATCACATGACTGACCGAAAAAGGCGCCAAAACCTTGCGAAGTGTTGCAGCGTTTCTTTGCGGAGCTGAATGAATCAATGAGACTGCCCCGAAGTGAACGTACAAGCACAAGGTTTGGGAAAAATCTTCCAATTATGGGCTCTGAAATGTGGCACGTGTTTGAGTTTTCCTGAAAATTGTTGGAATCGTCGTTCAAAGCGGATTGAAGCTGTACGATCTCACCGTTATGGCTGCTGGAGTTCAAATGAAAGAGTTTGTAATCGCTCCGTTCGCACAACGCTGACAACGGAGCCATTATGTGTTTGTTTGATCGAACTGAGGGCAGAATTAACAATTAAGCTTGAACGATAATTTCTATGCAGCTCACTGAAACAAGACTACGGAGGTGAGAAACATTAGAATTCACCATCTTACTTTTTAAACGCAAACCACAAAACGCAATTGTTCTCACTTTAGAGCCCGCGGACGGAATGGTAAAAACAACACTCAAACAACTGTGAAAGCGATTCAACGTATTTTACATGGCATCCGACTTGTGTCTAAATGTCTGGAGCTGCTCAAGGGAACACAGATAGAGCCACAACGAGTACAGGTAAACCAGTGTCAATTTTGCGTGGTATAGCCAAAAAATATCGCCTTTTCTGGTACTGAATTTGTCTAATGCTTTTTGTTCAGACTGCTGCATGATTTTTGTACTGACTCGCCATAAAAAGTGTGACAATTCTTATTAAATGCTTCTTTCCTATTTTACTGTGCTTATTTTGTCTTGTCTCGATATTTCCGACTCAAAGCCTTCCGTATAAAACCTACTGTTTGTGAAATTTTTAGAACAAGTGATTGAGTTGACGATGAAAGAAATTGTAAACACAGCGCTAAATGCGTAAGCGTATATTTCTATTTCTACAGTTTCTGTTCGTCCTAAGAAATTAAGCATTTGTGTCTCAGTGACGTTCAGTTGTAATTTCTCCTTAATTTTGCTTCGATACAAAGTGATTTTTCTCGCCGGGTTGCTGGCGGAGAAAAAAATCAAGCTCACTCTGTCGTTGAAACCCTTGCCATGTCCACTGCGCTATGTATCCCTTCTAGGTTCGTAAATTACCCAGTAAGTCATATTCAGTACTAGGGCAGCATGAAGTTTCACTTCATCTTTCTCCTTCTCATCGACGGAAGTAGTTTTTTTCCTGGTGTTTTTCCAGTTCTCTATTTTGTCGACGATTGATAACGCACCGCGAGAGTATTTGATTGAAAACAAAGCGCGCTTTTCACTATTCTTTGTCTTCATTATAAAACATTTGGGTCATTTCGGTAAAGGCGGGCATTATTTCAGAAAACATACGCTGCGAAATCTCGGGAAACGTTTTCTTTACTGATTCGGTATTTGAATCTATGTTACTATTTTTCTTGCTGGGGAAATAGTGACAACGATTTATCAGTGCGTTACTTTTCTTCACAACGTGCGTGGAAAATCATTTTACAGTCTTTGCGGCTGCCCTTCAATCTCTGTACGTCGACAGAGGAAATACATTTTCGGGACGTATTTTCCCTTTTCCTGCCTGATTCGCCTTCAACTGATTTTTTCATCGTTCGACGCCTTTTTGGCCCGCAAAACGTTTGTTCCGTCTAACGGGGAAATCCTCGTCCGACATGTCCGGACGCATCTTCGCTACAGGATTTTTCTAAGATATTCTCACTGCCATCATCGGAATCACTTGTACAATCCTCATATCCAGAGTCACTATTCAAAAAGTTCTCCTCAAGGGCTTGCCTTAGATTTGGAATTGTCACTGATGACAAAAACTCTCCAACGAAGGTAATTTCCGACGCCATTTTGTTTGTTTTTTCTTTGCGCGGCATCCTCGCAACATACACGCGAGTTTCACACGCGCGATGGCGCAATTTTTTCTAAAAATAGCACATTTGTCTTTTTCGATGGGGCCAGCCCCATCACTGAAAATGGTATTCAGTTACGGTCTCCGTCCCCGATTATGGCTCCTGATTAGGAACGATTACCAATTAATTTCGCGAAGCGATTTTCATAGTCCATGTAGGGTTGCTCGGTATCGTCCTCGGGGAATAAGCTTACGGGTGTTTTTTAGAAAGTGCCTGTTGAAGTTCTATTAGTGTCGCGTTGATGTCTTGCAGAGTCAAATCTTTCTACGTAGTCAGATCAGCCTTTCTGTTATGTTTGTCATTTGTTTTTTAGAAAGGTTGAGTGGTCATAGGTCAGAAAATGCCTGATAGCAATCGATCGATGGTAGCTTGTGGACAGGGCGCGCCTTTTTAAGGGTGCACCCTCTGGGCATGGAAACGAGGCTGAGCCAAAACTGTTGGAAAAGGGCCAGGAAACTATTGCAGAAAAACAGAAAAGCTCTAGGTTGTCTTATGTCGCATTCAAGAGACATATTTCAAGCTAATTTGCTCGCTTTCTTACTTTTTGGGTGATCACGTGATCATCCAAAAGGTAAGAATTTTTCATAAAATAAAGCGAAATTTGGCTGTTTCGTTCTTGTTGTAGGGGAAGTTTTCATTTTTACCACACCTTTAATTTTTAAAATACTGATCAACCGACACATACTGTTAATTTGAAAGTCACGTGACCTTCACACGGTGAAATATTTAGCGTTTACACTCATGGTCAACAAAAGTCACCTGTCTATTTAATATTCATCGACAACATCCAAATCGTCCTCATCCTCCAAACTGCTATCTTCCTCCTCTTCAGTGGATGGTTGGTTTTCACCGTTTGGCAGCCTGCACATATCTGTGCACCTCAGCCCATTAGCCACACAAACGCATCGAGGAGAAGAACAGTTTCTGGTGCAGCTGCACGAGAGAAGCTCCAAGATGGCCCCTGGAGTTGGCTTCCCAGCCATCCAATCAACTTCTAGTTGTTCTGTGCCTTCCTCACCTTCCATCTTCCATCCTCTTCCAACAGGACTTGGCACCTGTGGGTCCTGATGTAGACATCGCCTCCATATCGCAGCCTGATAGTTAGCCCTCTGGGAGTGCTTTACTAAACAGTCCCTACTTGGTGACTTTAGATTTCTCCCTTTTTAGCGCAGAAGAGCTGATATCTCAGATCATTGACCGTCGTGGTGGTCGTTTTGGGAGCATAGAGTTGGCATGTCAAGGCCTCGAGCTTGTTCATTAATTCTGGTAAGAGGTCCCACTGCTGCCCTAACTCGGTAAACGTTTCACGGTTCCCTTTGTCAGTTTTCACCAGCTTAATCGCTTGCGCTTTCCCTTTTCCCGCAAAGGCACTAACTGAATCACATCCAGTATATGCGTGCATTCCAACAACTGCCTTGCAGACATCCCGACCAAGAGAGGCAGCAATTCGATTGATATCCACCAGTCTTGTGCGATTCCTAGTTCCACATTTGATGAATAACGATGCGAAGATCTCATCTGCAAATGAGACTGACATAATGAAGGCGTCCGTGTCTTCGGAGCAGATCATAGCAGAGCTGTACCCTTCATCTCCGGCGTGAGATGCATGGAGAAGCAAACGACCATCTGCCTCTTCTTGTTTGCACTGTGAGTCAGGTACCTCTGCACTAGCTTGGGACGTTATTAGGAAACACAGAACTTTAGTCGTGGCAAACAGCTCTTTGTTGCCTAACTTCTGCCTGAAGCGTTGCGTCCTCCATTCGTCCACAATAAAACTGATGAGACTTGTTTTATTGTTCACTTTCGTTAGGAAAGTTCGCCACTGCCTGACGATCTGACTACTTGTGATACTGCGCAGCTGGTGTCCTGTTTCCTCACCTTGCTTGGATCTCTCACTGTTCTTTATTGAAATTTCTTGGTAAGTGTCAAATACTACGTCTATTCTCTTGCAATAGGCACCTTCCCTCAGCGCCATATTGAAGACTGTATCAGCAACATCTCCAAAAGACAGATTGTCAGCGTTCACTCTTTGCACCAAACTCATTCCATCAATTACCGCTGCACAATTACCGGGAATTCGCTCAGCCGGCTGAACATTCTTCTGGATCAAAGTCGCCAAAGCAGCCTGTTAGTCTTGCGAAGGAAACCATTAAGGGTAGATTAAGCCCAGGGTAACGGTCCCAGGGGATGTGAGAGAATATCTTCCATTTGAATATCCCTTCCTTGGGCCATGACGATAATTCGGCCAAAGAGAGACCTATCAGCTTTTCAGACCTTAATTGCTTTTTCTGATTCAAGTCGCTGAAGGTCTTCAACTTGATAGTTTTTATGGGCTCGTGAAATTTCTGTACTTGGGGGACTTTCTCCATGCGCTCTTCTTTAAAGGTTGCATAACATTTCTCGCCAATCTCATACGCCTTCATCAGGTCTGTTGTAACGTTACTTCGAGGTGTCTTTGCAGTAGAGATACTGACAAGACCCTGGTTTCCAGGGAAGGGATTGTTCCACCCTTTGATTATCTCCATCACAGCGGAAACGGCTTGTTCATCTTTCTTGATGCAAGAGACTGGAATGTCTGTGTGGTGGGATTCTTGTTCTCTTTGCACCATGTCTCTCATTTGCCCCAGAAATGCACTTCTGTATTCGGCTGTAATGTTTTACCGCTGCACCGTTGCTGGTTTGCGGCTGAAACGGGTGGTACCTCCAGAGGTCTGGGTGTCCTTATTGACTGTGACTTCTGTGGTCTGGTCCACAGGGATCCTTCCAAATGGGTTGTTCTTTGACAGCTGAACCGAAAAACAGTCTTGCTTGGACGCCTCATGTACATCGGGATTGGTTTCTAAAGGATTAGTCATCTGCGCATAGTATGGCGTCAGGTACCTTGCGTAGTTGACCTTATCATAAGCAAAGCACCACGGAATCATCATTCGAATGGCGTGGAGATGCAGTTCCCAGTTACCCTCACGAGACGCACGCAAAAGTCCTAGGACTACGCCCTAAACCATATCAACGTATGACATCCAAAAAGATGACAATTCTCCGTTACTGCGGCGTAGCTTCTCAAGAAACTCTCTCCACGTGGTCATGACCTCTGTCAGTAGGCGACTTTGCTGAAGCTCATCGAACACCTCCTGCTTTAGATCATTTGCCATACATTGACCTGCCCCAGTAATGAATTGACCGTGACCAGGATCTCTGGAGCATTTTTGTCAAGCCATATCAAAAATTCATCCCACGCTAGTCGCATCAGGGCTTCGTACACATATTTGTGGGCTCTTACAGCTCAATTATACTGCTTACCATTAAGGACACCATTAATTGATCCTTCCACCACTATCTTAGATTTTATAAGTATGTCGTTCAAGCCAGCATCACCAAACCTCTTTCCAAGAATTGAAAACACGTTACAGATTGTGTGAAATGTCCCCATCCTCAGGATAATATGGGAAAAGCGATCTTCCTTCCAAGTAATCTCACATGCTTTGGCGAACAACGCCTGATCCATAACAACGACAACTGTGTTTAAGCACAGGTTCTTTCTAATCTCCTCAAACCGGTTAAGGATTTCAAATACAGTCAATTACATCTTGTGATACAGGCACTTGCTCCCTCGTCTTGATGTTGAACCCCCTCCAGCTGGGTATCTGTTGCTCATTTGTATTAACCTGTCTGCTTAGGTTCCATAGCATGTTTTTGTTACTGGCTTCCATCGCTGCGTCATTTGCATCGCTTACGTGGGCTTCACTGTTAATAAGAGAATGGGGACCCACCCGACTTCCAGCAACATAGACAGGCAATTCGGCTTGATTCTCGACGCTCAGTGTTCTCTGCTTCGATTTTTTAACAGGTGGGAGGTTGACAGGGGGTGGGTCGGGTCCAACCACTTTCGGTTGGACTACTATTCCATTAACACGATGGGAAGTACCTTGTCCCGACAGTGTTTCCTCGAGTCTATCAATGTTATCCCACGCAAGATTTGAAAACACATTTACTTTGATGGAAGAAGAAAGCACTACTCTCTCGTTTAAGCTTTGCGCCAACGTCTGCAAGCATAAAGCTGTATCAATTTCTTCCATTTGACTGCATGATATCCCGTGGCCGAACTTGTTGAGTGCTTTGATAATCTCAATGTTTCCAGTGAGAGTTTTTACTGCGTATGGGAGGAGAATATGGTTTGGTGGTTTATGTTGGCCACACGTAACAGCGTATATCAAGTCTTGGCCAAAGGACTCTACAAGGGTAGTCACTCTCTCTGATAGATTCTCACTAGGAGTATTTCCAGTCATAACTCCGACAAGAAACCGACGTAGTTCCGTTGGCATGTGCACGTTGCTATTGATGTCAGCAGGACGGCATGGCCAAGAAGTTGCTTTCATCTCTGACTTGATTTTCTCTCTAATCTGCGACGAAGCCTGATCTATTATCTTATTAGCATCAGTTAGGTTGGTTTTCCAGACTTTCAGCTCCCTTGAGAGGTTCTAATTTTCAAGGACTACATCTTGAACTGTAATGCTTTGTGGAACTAACAGAAACTTTCCGGATCCATTTGGAAATATGTGAATCGCTTCCATGAACTGTGATTCAAGCCTCCTACGGATGTTTTTTCTTACAGAGGTTTTCAAAGCTTGCCCTCGTCTAGACATAGATGCGTCTAATCTTTCCGTCAGTGAGGCGACTGGTACAATGGTCTTGTTCGGGATAATCACATTCCTTATACGATCAAAAAGCTCTTCATAGGCTGCTTTTTCAGCTATTTCATACAACACGTCATTCTCGTCATATTCTCTCCCACCGTCACCACCGGCTTCCTTTTTACTTCTTGTGTAGTTCTTGTAACACGATGCATGATAATGTGCCTCTGCAATGTCCCGGCTTGTAATGGCTAGGATCTTGGCATCTTGCTTTGATATCGCGTATTGGCGAAGGGTTTGATCTGCTCTGAGTTGAACGGCTTTTATCAGCTTTTCCGTTGATTTTGTTTCCTTCTTGAATTTCTCTTTGTCGCAAAAAATACACACTGGGTCGTATATTCTTGTTTCCCGCGTAGACGACGGTCTCCTACAAGGTCTTTTTTCACGTGATTCACCATCATCATCATCATCAGCCTCCTCTTGTACTTCTTGGTTAATTGTCTCCAGCTCTCTTTTCATTGTGAACAGCATTCTACATTTCCGATGGTAGAAAACATTTGGGGTTTCATTTTCTTGTCGTGTTTCTTCGATGTCTAAAATTGGTTTATGATTCCAAGTTCTTGCCGCTCGTAGTAAAGACTGCCATCAGCCGATGTCCCTCAGAGACACTAGTTTTTCATTATTATCACAACATGAAGAGTGAATAATGTACTGATCTCGATTGTGAACTTCCATTGTTTCTGGAATATCAATGATTATCGTAAACAACATCATTAAAATGATGCTATTGTCTGTAGTGCTATTGTCTGTAGCGTCTCCCCGGCCAGTGTTTTTGTTTTTGTACTTGTTTATATTATGTCCTTTTCTTGCCTTGTGTAATATGTTTTTGGCCGAAGATAAATAAATAAAAAACGATATTTTTTTTTGTTCGATAAAGACAAAGCTTGTCAGTTCAGGTTTGTATAGTTAGTTTCAATGGGATAAGAAGGTTTTCATTTTCAGTGCTTCAGTTAGTCTCCTACGCAGCCGTTTTTAGTGACTATGCTTCAGTTTATTGAACTAATTATCTTCTCTCCGCCTCTCCGTGATCTGAATAATTAAGCTAAAACAAAATCGATTTTAACGTAGAGCCGCTTAACTGTGTCGTTTGCATGAGTACGACGATTCTTAGTTTCTTTTTATTAGTGCGTGCTATTGTCTCAAAAGTGTCCCAGTGATTGAGCGAAAGTTTCGCGCCGTTTTATGTTGGGTTCGTTACGTTCAAAATAAAAATTCATAAACTTGCTACAGAAAGCGGCAAGAAATGTTTCTGACTTTGTCGTTTGACTTATAAATGAAAGCGATATTCAACATAACAGTCAATATTGTCGAAAAGTTAAGGTAAGGCGAGATTTAAAGCGGTTTTCAATTGCTTAACAGCTCATTTCGGCCAAGGTTTTTTCTGTTAGCGGTTAAACACGAAATAGTATTCTTAAAAAGAAAAAAAACGTTTTGGACGAAATGCCCGTCAATTTTGCGTCATTTACCAGTTTTGTCAGCGTCTAGAACTTAAGAATACTTCATAAAGATACAATTTCAAGTGCTGAATTATAAAGAAAAGTTTGTATTTGATAATCTTTCTGCTAACACTTTATAGTAATAGTTTTGGAGTATGCACTGGTTTCATTTTGTTAGCATGTGACTTCACTATTTTACTCTTTGTTGTTACTTACATTTATAGCATTGTCTTACCCACCTCTAGGTAGTAGTCACTTCATTGATGTCAACGGGTAATTCAAGGTTTTTGTGATAAATCTTTCTCAAGTTACGGCGAAATGAAAGCCCTTTCACTGGAAAGCGTTCGCTCCAGCGACAAACCGGGCTGCTAAGAATGTTGGCGGGAAAATTTGAGTTGGAAATGCACACATTCCCAATTCATCACAAATTGAATTTAATAACTGAATAACTACTAAAATGTTAGGGTTACTGTGAAATATAATACTGACAGAAGACAAAGAGAAAAGGTATAAGGGAGAAATATAATAGAGACGCTATTTCTTTTATTTACACGTCTTGTATTGTAACAAATGCAAATATAATCAAAACAAGTTTTCTCAGGAGGACATTTTAAATACCTGTTGGAGTCATATGATCTGTCACGTGACTAGACTTGAACAATTAAAACTCGAGAACTACCTTTCAATTTCCTAGTTGACCCCGGCCTGCCCAATCGATGAAAATCGATCATCGGAAAGCAATCAATATAATCGTTAAAAATTAATCGATCATTAGAGTGAATTCGTATAACCCGTTTCTTAATGAAATCACTAAATGCTAATGAGAAGAACAATTAAAAAACTGAGCACGCACAACTGAAATCATTGCTTCAAATTCCTAATTGTGAACATTTGAAGATAACAAGCCTTAAAATGAGCTATTTTTTTCTTCCACTGTTTGTATACCAGCGTGAAAAAGTACTGGCACGAATGTTTCTCTGCCACAGGCGTCAGAAAGTCAGCCTTTTAATTTAACGCAGGGCTGCATGTGGGTTACGCGAGAGAACGCGAGAGAAGCGTTGAACTGAAATTTAGTTCACTCTTGCATGTTCAAAATGTCGAAAGTCGGTAGAGCGAGCTGCCTTGTGGAGTTTGTAGCGTCCTTTTTGAAATGACAACTTGAAACCTAGTGTACCAAGTATTATTTTTCTGCAGTTGTACTCCGTATCTTTTTTTAAAATGCTTATTTTTCTTCGGCGTATGCTGAACACAGGTACGCATTTCAATTGTGAATCGCTCGTGCACACCCAAACCGGTCATTAGAATATTATGCACCTCATTAGCATATAAGGAACGGGCTATACGAATTCACTCTATTATTGATTGGTTCCATTAATCGATGAAAATCGATACTCACAATTCTCCTCCTCCTCCTGATTGTATCGATTCTTATCGATTTTATTTATTATTATTGGTTTTAATAAATAGGTAATTTATAATGTCTTGTAAGCAGATGCGTTGAAATTCAACCCCTCAACGCATCCGTTATTCGCGTGGAACGCGTGGATGTTACATTAATAGAAGGTGTAGTGAAGGGCCGACCACGAGTGCCCATTTACAGTAAGGACGGGAGAATCTTTTGTCCTCGAGAAAAAAATTGGCGACAGAGGAAAGGCATTCCGAGGTGAAACTGTTTGGTCGTGTTTTGATTTTTACAGGGTTGGATACCATTTGATGTGGAACCTGCGAAACCGCGTCTGTTCATAGAGATTAGAGAGGGTTATTGAGAGAACATTGTCCCGTATCACAGCTTTTAACTAACGAGACTTTTCGACAGGAAATGGTTTTCATGGCACGCTTTAAATCAATTTCCTCTTATTTTTTAAACAGTTTAGAGGAAAAGCGGCAATTAAACTATGGGTCTTTTTTACGAAGGGAAGAATTTAGGTACAAGTACTTGAGCGCAGCGCAAAAGTATCTGAAATCATTACTAGGACGACGACCGATGACAATCGAAATAATCGATGAAAATTGATGAAAATCGATGAAAATCGATACCCACAACGTTTATGATTTTCATCGATTTCCGATATCAATCGATTAATTGCTATTGATTAATATCGATTACGATCGATTTTGTCGATTATCAGATTTCATCGATTGGACAGGCCGGGAGTTGACCTGAAAGCCATGTTCTATTTTGATAACCTTTGGTTTTGGATCTTCCAGTTTGAACATTTTGTTGCTTGATGAAATAACCATTTGCAATAAGTGATCTAGGGGGGGGGGGGGTGGGTCACAAAAAACGTCTGCAGTTCAAAGAAACTACTACCAATCGGTTCCTATCAGCATTTTCCAATTGTACGGACCTGAATGTTTTCAAAAAAACGCAAAGAACTTTATTCCTCCCAGATGATACCGACAGTCTAATTTTTGGGGTCTGGCTCATGGACTATCAAGGGTGAACAACTGCACTTCGGATACTTCGGTGCTTTGGTGCAACACCAAGAAAGAAGGATTTGATGTGTTTCTGGTTTTCCTTTACGCAAATATTAGAACTATCTTAAAGCGTATGAGTTTGAGTCTATTTTCCATAGCTGGCGACGTAATACATCGCAACCGACTGTGACTATGTCTGTAGTTTTCGTTTCCACTTGCGACATGTTTTGCCAAATTTTTTTGGCTTTGTCGTCAGTAGAAGCAGTTTTCTTCGCAGATACGGTGTTCAATATAAGGGTAGATAGAGCGAAGCAGTTCTTCTATTTCTTCCGCCTTTTTCCCAAGAAGTGGAATTTCAGTTGCGTTCTTCTCTTTGAAGTCAGACGAAAGCATTCTGTCGAAAACGGAAGAACACATCGATAAAATGGAGCAATGAACATGAAAACGCTTGTCTTCCAGGGTTGAGAATAGTCGAGTTCTGGTTTACATGTAGATATTTTTGAAGGAGTAGCATCTTTCGCAGGAGAGGGAGTGTTCGCTGCCGCCATGTTTCTTCTTTCTCTTTGTTTCCAGTGACTTCTAATTGCTAGGTTGGGTGGCCTGTGTTTAAAGGTTCTCTCTACTTTCCAATCTCTGCTGTTCAAAATAAGGAAAGTAAATTTGTACTGAGATAACAAAATAATCGGTCCGCATGCATGAAAAAATGGTATGAGCGTGAACCTCACTGACTTTAAATAAGACCTGGTTATGTTATGGATACAACTGACAGTGTGGTTGCTGAAAAAGAAGTCACATCTTGTGTGAAATGTGCATTTCTTCCCGTCTTGAGAGACAACTGTACTTACCTCATGTAGCAAAGTGTCGAAAGCAGAATACTTTTGCCTTTTTAGGCGAATACGTTTGGCTTCAACCTACGTCCTGTTTTTGGCCTTCAGTAATATGAATGACAAGTCTAAATACAGCAATAAGTTTAAATGTTATTTCTTAACTAACATTACATTTCGGAACATTCGTAGCACGTATTTTTAGCTTGCTTCCAGACGTCTCCTACTTGACTACTTCCTTTGCTTCAAGCGGAAGAGGGACGTTTGTGTAACACCGTTGCTAAGCGTGTTCCAGTGTGCTTTTGTTTCTCTAACTCTGGTTGGCTGGCTGCCAGTAGTGATTGTTGGAATCAACTTTGATTTGGCGATCATCAAAAAGTACTCGAGATAATTTATGCGGCATAAATTCAGCGGGATTTTCAATTGAGAGATCAAACGTGTGATTGTACGCCGTTTTTCGTCTTTCTTGAAGCATTAAGACAGAAATCTTGTTCAAGGTCGCAGAGAATCTTCAGACCTTCCTCTACAGTTTGCAACATCGCCGTACTATATCTATAGACAGTGTGTTGAAAAGCTAATGAGGCGACAAAGACTAACAACTGAACTTGTGAAAAATCCAGGAGGAGCTTTTCAATAACAGGGTCGCAACGAGGTATGTGGGATCAGGGATCAAAGGGGTGGGATCAGGGATCAGAAGGATGGGATCTGAGATCACGGCCCTGGGGTCAGGGATCACAGACCATGGGATCGGAATCAGCAGTTTTTTAGGGATCAGGGATCAGGCTGTAGCATATCGGTGGGATCAGGGACGAAAATTGGTCACGCTTTTGGAATCAAGGATTAGAAATTTGCGTACAAAAATGGGACCAGCGAAGAAAAAACATACCTCGTTACCACCCTGCAATAACCACAGTTCTAAAGCTTTCAAGGCACGCAGGACTGACTGTAAAGGTTAAAATCCAAATGCTTGGAAGGACAATGCGAAAACATCGCCTTCTCCTGATCAACGAATTCTTTTGTATGAATCGGTTTCTTGTTCGCCGAACAGTATCAGTTCGTTATTTACATCAGAGTAACATATGCAAAATTTAAACCCCAAACAGTAGGATACTGGAACACGATTAGCAACGGTGTTACGCAGACGCCTCTTATCCGCGTGATGCAATGAAATAGGAGACGTCTGCATGCAGGCTAGTATTTTGGGGAAACTACTAAATATATCGTCCCCTTTGAAAACCCATGCCGCGTTTAGAAATTATCTAATATTATTATTACCTGATCGTGGAAAATATCACGAAACTTGAAGGTTTTCGTGCAACTTGTACATTGATGCACGTCTTGTGATCAGTTACGTCAGTCTTGACGAATGTAACGAACCTGTATCCAAGCAGACAAATAAATAGATATACTGGCAACGGAGGTGATGACAAAGTGGACGAGTACGCTCATCCCAGTGAAACATTCCCATGAGCCAATCGCATGACACTTCACTGAAAAATATACTTTTGCAAAATTTGAGTTTTGAAACTAGATTAGATTCTCCTACGAGTTTTGTCTTTACTGTCAACCACTTTGTCAGGGTAAGGATAAGATAGTGTAAGGGGGCTCAACGTAGGCTCAAATTGTTTGAGCATAAAAGTTACGCATGGAGATCTTAAACTCAGCTGACAAATACTTGTTTCTTTTTTATTTATACCTTTCTTAAGCTAGGATTTTCTAGAAGTATTGCCATCTAAAAAAGACACCCTCTCGGCGATATTGTCCAAATCAGGGTTTGTCTCGGTGTAAGAACCTGACAAGATTTTTTTTGTTTGTTTGCTTTTGTTTTGCTGTACGGTATTGTTTAAAATGCTTTTGTTTCCTTGAGTTTCCATGAGTTTCACAGGTTCTTACACCGAGGTAAAGCCCCAAATCAGGCTCCTGTCCAAATACCTTGCTTGACTGAACCCGGGTCCCTTTAACCAGAGTAAAACGATTTTTACAGGGGGAAAGCTGAAATTAAATTGAAATTCCTTTTTTCTTTTTCTTTCATTTGACGAAAAATATGTTATATTTGTACGACTAAATTAGCCCAAAGGCCTTGCTTCCTGGCTCTTTTTTTTTTCTTGGCCATTTTTGGTACATAATGCATTGGGGGAGAAATCCAAAAATAAAATTCCTTTTGTTCCCTTTGAATCTCGAGCTCTTTTAAGAACAAAGATGAAGGGAGATTGGCACGTCCTTAAATAGCTCAAACACATTTTACTTTTCGTTTCTCTATTCTTTTCTTTTTTGGTGAATAACAATTGCTTATCCTTTTCACTATTTAGACATGGAAGCATTTGAAGAGGGAAACCAGTTCAAACTTGACAGCAAAGATACAAGAACTTGTATAGGATTTATTGTTACGAGTAATAAAAGATAAAAAAATAAATAGCAACAAACAGTCGTTAACGTTAATTAACTTAACACATCAAATGTTCTCTATGTGTCTTTCGTCATTAGATGCCGCCTCAGTTCGGGCGCCATGATCATCGTCATCCCTATCATTCTTTTTCATTTTCAAAATTTCAATAGATGATTTACAGGACGCCAGACTTTTCTCGAGGTACTTGACTCTCTCCTCTGCAAGCTGCTGGACATATCTTGGCTCTAAGTGAGAAAAGAGTTCATTTTTCTTCAGCGTTTCCCAGTCAGTCTCCTGGGAAACAAATCTTGCCATGCTGAGAGGTGAATCAGTCCATCGCTCAACTGCTATCTCTGAGCAACGACAACAAATTCAAGTTTTTCGTCATCTACCATACTCTGTAACAAGAAATAACTCTCGCAGCGAGCTTTTAATCTATCCATTTGGTACTCACAAGATAGTTCTGTCAAAGAGTGGCAGGTTGCTTTGCAAATACGGTGTTCAACATAAGGGTAGATGGCGCGAAGTAAATCTTCTATTTCTTCCGCCCTTTTCCCAGAGAGAACAATTTTCGATTCCCTTTTTTGTTTGAAGTCAGGCAAAAGCATTCTGTCGAAAACAGGAAAACACATCGATAAAATGCAGCGATGAACATGAAAACGCGTGTCTTCGATGACAAGTATTACGTCACTCATGTTCCAAGGTTGAGAAAAGTCGGGTTCTGATTTACACGTGGAAATAGCAGAAGTGTTCGCAGCCGCCATGTTCATGTAAATGAGTAATATTTCATTGTATTTAATACATTTTTACGTTTGACTAAATGACTTTCAATGAACAACTTATAAATTGTCTGTGACCCGTTTTGGCCAGGATTAGGGGTGGGGAATTTGAACATTTATAACAAGTTAACGCTACTAAACTTTGTGACTTTTCCTGTACAAAACGTAGCGTGTCCAATAAAGAAAACAGTGTCTGCGTTCCTTTTTTGAAGACCCCCCAGGAGTTTGCGTAAGACTATTCCACAGAACGGAGCCTCCGCAAGCCGAGTTTTTCGCTTACCAGAAAATATCCTAAACAAAATATTTCTACGAACCAATTGTCTGACAACTTATAAAAAAAATTAAGTGAGCCCTTGTGCGACCTTTGAAATAACAGTGAAACTTATTCTTCTCCAACATACAGGTTTTGTCTGACTGTTACAGACTGCGACAGACATTTAGGTGGAAGAAAAAGACGGAGTGGCGTTAATGCCGGACAACACACCCCGCCATACCAACAGGACCCTCGCAAAGGAAGCAAGCCACGCAAATATTGTTTCATTTTATTTAGATTTAAACTGGGGTTTTCCGGTCTTATTCCCATACGGACCCCCTTGGCGATATTTAAGACCTTGGCTGAAATTGTTCACAAGTCAACGTAAGAGTTACACAGTTGAACAGTTTAAAACTCAATTGATTCTTCTTCACAGGGACAGCGCGAGGGGTGGGCTCAAGGGGCTTTAGCCCCCCCACTTTTTGGTGCCAAAAAATAAATAAATAAAAATAAATAAAATAAATAAAAATAGAAAAAGTTGGAAAATTCATTAGTCAGTGATTAGTTTCAGGGTTGACCAGTACTTGGTTTCCCCCAGTAGATGTAATTTTCATATGGACCAAACAGAAACGGAATAGAAACGAAATACTCCGCCCACAAAAGTTCAAATCGCCTGGCTCACATTCGGCTTGTTTAGTTGAAACTCACGTGCGCTCTAAGGAACTGATTCTTGAAGAAATGACACGAGGATGTGACATCGCAGAACTTTGTAGTTTCATTTGTATTTCCGCAGTTCACATCATTTTCATTTTTTGTATCTTGAAGAGTTTGAACCTGCTCGGATTCTAATTGCAATTGACTGAAGTTGACATTCTCGCTATCTTTTGGCCTCTAACTCTCGTGAACTCTCATTTACTCCCTTCTGCTCTTAAAGAGTATGAATTTTTGTCGACTCTCGTTTTTGTCTGGCCCGGTACTACGAACTGCAGTCTGTCTCCAGATAGGATTACCGGCAACAGCGTGCTTTGATCTTTGCTGAATATCAGCGTTACTTCTTCAAGCTTCTCTATACGCATGTAAACTTTGCAACTAGGATAGCTGCCAAAAGTTTTGCCGAATGATCTCTGTCGCTCCTAACGATGAGAAATAATATAAGGCATTCATGCAGCAGTCAGGACATACCGACACACTGACTTTGGTGAAATATATAGCTCACGATACTCAGCTCGGCTTTCTTAGATGGCCTTATTGTGTAATATGACGACAGGTTTGCTTGTTCAAGTCTTAAGAAAAACGTTTTTGAGTTTGAGATCCTAAATACGAATACGTCAACATTTTGCACCTTGCCGGATATGACTTAAAATGTGTGTAGAGATGAAAGAACAGGCTCAGGTGCATGATTTTGGAACTATACTGGCTGTTCCTGTTCCGGTTTAGGAATAAGAGATATTTCCAGAACACTGAATCCCTAAAAGAAAGCCATTTTTTCTATTCTGATAAACCAAAACATTCCGACAGCATTCCGTTCATTTTGTTATCGTCAATAGATTACTGAGGGAAGGGAATAGTGTCCATACTGAGAAAACACTAACTGTATATTGTCTTCTATTTGGGATTAGACCACCTAAACGCGCCCTAAGTATCAACATTATTAATCACTGGTTAGTTCGAAGAGTTTGAGACCCTTAGTTTAGCTTTGATCCCTTACTAATGGGTCTACATACTTCAATCAAGTTATATTGTACATGGTCCATGTGTTTCCATGTTCCAATTTATATGATGGGTATAAACTGACAACTTTTAACACACTTGGCCGCCCTAGATGCATTGTTAGTCACTAAAAAGACAAATATTCGCGTGAGGCTGTCCCCCTCCCCCCTCCCACCATACCCCGACCGAGTTAGTCCCCCCCCCCCACTTTAAAATAGGCCGCGCGGTCCCTGCTTCATTTTGTGTTTCTGGTCCTTTTCCAATACAAAAATCCTATATAATTCTTCGACATCGGACACCTTGTCTCTCCGAACCCTGTAAGTAGGCTTGTGATTTAAAATGAAAACCAATCTTTCACTATTAAATCTTGCACCCTTTTGTTTCCAAAGGAAGCGGAATTCATATTTGAACGAATTTAGAATAGACCAGAGACGTTTTTGTTCTCTTTTTTCCTTTCTCGTTTGATGAATAAAACTTTAAAAAAAGCCCAAAGTATTTTTTTTGAACTAGAGAATCTTGGCCATTTTAAGAACAAAGGTCTATATCAACATTTCTGGGACTTAATATAGTGCAAGGACTTTGCTTTCGTCTCAACTCTTTCCCAGTTTTGGTGCCTAGCAATTACTCATCTTGTTGACTCTTTTGCAAATGCACTTCTTTGCACGCTGAGCGAGCCGGGCTTATAACGGAAATAAGAATAAAAAAATTTGAAGACTTTGACTGGATTGACAAGAAAAGGTGATAAAAATGAAAAACCGCCCCACGGACGAGATCTCGTGTTTGCTGCTGTTTCTTTGGTTGGGTGTTTTGTGGATAAAAAGTATTGTATGTATTTTTAACCAATATTTTTTTCTTGGGGTGGTTAACGCTAGTTACTCTTTGTATGACCATAACAATATAATACTTTGTGCTTTTGATTGACTTCCAGACTGAAACATACAGCACCGAAGAGGCTGGTCGAAAGTCAATAAAAAAGAAACGCGAAAAAATGGAGAACAGACCACTGATTCCACCACTGTTATGAATCAAATCTCAATTTTTTTGAGAACAAGAAAGCCCAACGGGCATTTTAACCGGCCTTACTGACCCTCCCCACCCCTAGGTTTCACAAATGTTAGGGCGATCCTGTGTTTATACGAACCGCGTGACGAAAAGTAGATTGTGTGAAACAATATTTTGACTTTAGCGTTACTGGATGACGTAATGTTAAACTCTGATGACTCAGGTTATCTTTCTTATCGCTTGTATTTCTGCTGAAAAAAGCAATTTCACTCAAACGTTGAATATCGGTATAAATTTGCCCACAACTGAGGATGCCTACAAAGGGATGACGAAATATTTACTGCTGTGCCTCAGTAGACCGTGAATACAAACAGTGAACATAGCAGTAGAATCAAAATATAACGCTTGATAAACACGAGCTCGAACAGATCGTCAGAGTCTGGGGCACGTTAAGGCATATCTCATGACGTGATGTTTAAATCGGGTTTGCAAACCCAGGAATCCCCATGCAAAGTAAACAAGTTGACTCGGAACTACGTGCCAGACTACGCACAAAATTACCTCAAACCAACCAATACCACACGCAAACCACACACATCACTTGATAATATTCAGTTTATTTTCTAATTTAAAGACTCGTAACAGCTACCTTACTAATTGATCTCCTTATTAATGACCGATTCCTTCGTCTTTATGCAATTAAAATCAACTTCTCGCGACAAGTAAACACTCATCTCTCTCCCTCCTCAAGAACTGTGATGTATCGATGGTGCAATCCACTAATTGCATCATCATACTAGTGCCAATCGCTTCTGTTCCTAAGCCACCGTTCCCTACCGTGCTAATAAGCTGCAAACGCAGCTGTCGTTTCTCTCCTCTGCGAAATACAGGTTACCCAATGAGAAAACTTGCAATCCACTTCGGAAACCGTCCCCCCATCAAACGTTAAGGGAAACTGCCTCTCACGCAGCAAAATATTACATCGCTGCTATACAAAACGTAACTTTCAAAGCAAATCACATTCACAGAAGCGTGATATGCTCCTCACATTCACAAATCCTTCCACTCCCACATTTTTACATCCCTCAAAATGTCAATCCCCATAACAAAACTCCTGCCCTAAAAAAATTTTCACCATAACCACCAACTAGACCAGACAACACAGCCAATTTCGCATTTAATCCTATTAGCTGCTTTACTCAGTTGCGCATGCGTTATACAAGACAAATACTGAAACCTCATACTTAACAACCCTTCGCCGTTCATATCTTAAGAGGCTCTGACTGTAAATATCGAGAATCGGCGGACAAGCTCAGAAAATCGAAAATCCTGATAACCTGCCAGAAGAACACTTTTGAGGAGCTATCTTCGAAAATGTTACTTAAACCTTCTGGAACTCTATTGTTTTCGGGAAATTCGGAAAAACAGTTTTGATTAATTTATTACGCAATAATCAGGCTTAAAATTAAACAAATTGAAAACGCTTGCTTTAAAACCCGTTTGCAACGCCAGAAAACAATGTTAATTTTAAATAATAGCAATACCCTTATACTTTCTATCAATGGGAATTGCATGGAGTTTTGCTTTATTTATGTGGTTTGGTGGTTCTTTGAAACAAAGGCATTTTGCGCACTTCGGAAAAAGGCGAAAATTGGTAAACTACAGAGGCTTAAAATGGGACTTGGTGTGTCTAATATCGAATTGAAATAAACACTGTGATAAAGTTTGGCCCTACTTCTATTATGATATGAAATAAAAAATCTGGGCAATTCAGGCTCGCGCTGACAAAAACAAAAATTCGCGAACGAGTGTTGCCAAAATTTGCATAATGAAATGAATGAAATGAAAAGTAGTAGTTTGGGTGAGCTTAATTTAGAGAATTTTATTCACTGAAGGCACACAAAGAATGGACTAAAACATTTCTTCAATCTATTCTTGCATTGTTTTGGGCTTGTACTATTTCTACGTAAAACTAAAGAGAAGGAGAAGAAGTTTTAAAAGTTCTACACGAGTTGTTGCGTGACCCGTGTCACGTGAATATTTTTGTCAATTTGTCAACCTACTTTTAAGTAGGTTGACATAATATGGCTGTCTCTAAAATAGAGAACGGGGAATGGAAGAACGGGGAACGGGGAATCTCTAAAATAGGGAATCTCTAAAATAGGGAATCTCTAAAACGGGGAATCTCTAAAATAGGGAATCTCTAAAATAGGGAATCTCTAAAACGGAGAATCTCTAAAATGGGGAATCTCTAAAATAGGGAATCTCTAAAATAGGGAATCTCTAAAACGGGGAATCTCTAAAATAGGGAATCTCTAAAATAGGGAATCTCTAAAATGGGGAATCTCTAAAATAGCGAATCTCTAAAACGGGGAATCTCTAAAATAGGGAATCTCTAAAATAGGAAATCTCTAAAATAGGGAATCTCTAAAATAGGGAATCTCTAAAACGGGGAATCTCTAAAATAGGGAATCTCTAAAATAGGGAATCTCTAAAACGGAGAATCTCTAAAATGGGGAATCTCTAAAATAGGGAATCTCTAAAACGGGGAATCTCTAAAATAGGGAATCTCTAAAATAGGGAATCTCTAAAACGGGGAATCTCTAAAATAGGGAATCTCTAAAATAGGGAATCTCTAAAATGGGGAATCTCTAAAATAGCGAATCTCTAAAACGGGGAATCTCTAAAATAGGGAATCTCTAAAATAGGGAATCTCTAAAATAGGGAATCTCTAAAATGGGGAATCTCTAAAATAGGAAATCTCTAAAATAGGGAATCTCTAAAACAGGGAATCCCTAAAACAAAAACTTCTCGCAGCGGTCCTTTCGAAACTCAGCTCAGCGGGGTCAAAAGGTCAAGTTCATGGGGTATGAATGGTGCGACCACCAGCAGTTTGTTGGTTTCTCGTTTTAATGGTTCTCTGGTTGGTGATGTATTTATGATTGCCGGTAGTAGAAAACAGCGAATACCAGTTGGGTTTTGACGTTTAGTTCGGTCAGTTTGCGTTATTGGAAGGCGTAGTAATTATTTATGTCTGTGGGGCTTATCGAATTTCGCAAAACTTATTTCCCTCTAGACATTTGGATGTATTAAGCAACCCTTTTTCCGCAATTTGTTAACTCTGTTAAATTTCCACAAACTTTCTTCAGCTGCCATACTTTCCACGGCGGGTAATTTTCTTCTTAACTCAGCGTTTCACTTGCACGCCGATCCAGAACCCGCATCCAGAACAACTTACGCCGTACTGATGAGCTAAAGAAGACAGAAACAGCTGTCTACGGCTGAAACCCAGCTCTGTTGAAGTTCTATCAAAGTGTCGTGTTGATGTCTTGCAAAGTCAAATCTTTCTACGTAGTCAGATCAGCCTTGCTGCTATGTTTGTCATTACAGAGTTTTGCTGGTACTCTTCCTGAAGTGTTTACGATCTATACTCGCTGGCCTTCATTTTTGTTCAACAGAGTCTATGTAGCCGTTATTTGGGTCGTCACGAAGGAGCGTTGCGTGATTACCCAAATGCATAGGAGACGACATTGATCAGACTTTCCCAAAACTAGAAATTATGGTACCGGTGCACGTGCGATATTTTAATTCCCGACATCGTTTGCGTGCAGACATGAATTATTCCTTCCCATAATTGGTGTATGTACGCAGGCTACGAGCGTGAAATTTTAAGAAAAATCTTAGTAGCTTAATAATTTCACGTACGTGAAATTAATTTCCGTTTCTTTTTCGTTTTTCCGCTTTGTTTCGTTTTATTCCTTTTTCGTTATGTTTGGTTCCATTCGATTCTGTAATCGCAGTCACCATAAACAAATTACAGTTGCTTTACAAATTTAATAATGGCAGCGCTGCTTAAAGATCCGAACTTGATTTAGGAAGTTACCTTTTTGCGTTTACGTAAGCCGTTCATTCATCGTCTCTAATTTTATTTACGCACGTAAAGCCAGTTAAATGCACGCCCGCACGCACGTAAAATTTACGTAACAGTGGAAATCAACCTTTATGCTTTGCGCTTCAGGTTACCGAATGAGTCGATCTGCTCAAGTAAGCTATACAGGCTCTGGCGATTACAATAAATACGTTTTCACGTTCACGTGTATATGTAAGCCTCACAGATGCTACCCTGGCTCCACAGGCCCGTTGAGTATAGATCAGATAGATAAGCAGGGGTATATCAGCCGCATCACAGCGGTTGGAGGTAATTTATTAGTGCGCCTTTCAAGCAGAGATTTACATAACGCGAACTCTGAAATTCACAACCCAACTGATGATCCCATTTGTTTCCCTGCCGGCAATCACAGTTAGTATCAACCTCAGACGTTTTTTGAGTGGGGGATTTTTTTGGCCCGCTTTATGGGCCATCGTGAAAAGAATGATCACGTGATCACAAGTTCGATGACTACAAGCTGAACCCAAGATCTGTAAACTTGAAAATGCGATGAATGAATGAACTGGCAATCATCAGAAATGCTCTCAAATAGCGCCGTTCCTGAAATAAAAGGTCGCCCTTGAGGAAAAATTCAGGAAAAGTGTTATCTGAGGCCAACAAATATGACGGCGAGTAAAAATTCATTCACCGGAAGTTGAGCGTTGCTGATCTTTGCCGATCTTGCGATCCATAAACTTGTGATCACGAGGTTATTTTTTTCAAACCGCGGAGTGAAATCAATAGTCCGTGAAGGGAGCTAAAAAGACCCTTCTTAACCGACGTCTAAGGTCTGATCGTACTGTACATCGACAGCTAACCCACCAGCCATGAAAACCAGAAACCTACGAAGTGATCGAAATCAATTAGTCATAGAACGCGACCTTGACCTTTACCCCCGCTAAGCGGAGCTTCTAAAGAACCGATGCTATCATTTTAAGGTTTGCCATTTTAGAGATTTTCGAGTTTAGAGATTCCCCGTTTTATTGATTCCCTATTTTAGAGATTCCCTATTTTAGAGATTCCCTATTTTAGAGATTCCCCGTTTTAGAGATTCCCTATTTTAGAGATTCCCTATTTTAGAGATTCCCCGTTTTAGAGATTCCCTATTCTAATTTAAAGACTCGTAATAGCTACCTTACTAATTGATCTCCTTATTAATGACCGATTCCTTCGTCTTTATGCAATTAAAATCAACTTCTCGCGACAAGTAAACACTCATCTCTCTCCCTCCTCAAGAACTGTGATGTATCGATGGTGCAATCCACTAATTGCATCATCATACTAGTGCCAATCGCTTCTGTTCCTAAGCCACCGTTCCCTACCGTGCTAATAAGCTGCAAACGCAGCTGTCGTTTCTCTCCTCTGCGAAATACAGGTTACCCAATGAGAAAACTTGCAATCCACTTCGGAAACCGTCCCCCCATCAAACGTTAAGGGAAACTGCCTCTCACGCAGCAAAATATTACATCGCTGCTATACAAAACGTAACTTTCAAAGCAAATCACATTCACAGAAGCGTGATATGCTCCTCACATTCACAAATCCTTCCACTCCCACATTTTTACATCCCTCAAAATGTCAATCCCCATAACAAAACTCCTGCCCTAAAAAATTTTCACCATAACCACCAACTAGACCAGACAACACAGCCAATTTCGCATTTAATCCTATTAGCTGCTTTACTCAGTTGCGCATGCGTTATACAAGACAAATACTGAAACCTCATACTTAACAACCCTTCGCCGTTCATATCTTAAGAGGCTCTGACTGTAAATATCGAGAATCGGCGGACAAGCTCAGAAAATCGAAAATCCTGATAACCTGCCAGAAGAACACTTTTGAGGAGCTATCTTCGAAAATGTTACTTAAACCTTCTGGAACTCTATTGTTTTCGGGAAATTCGGAAAAACAGTTTTGATTAATTTATTACGCAATAATCAGGCTTAAAATTAAACAAATTGAAAACGCTTGCTTTAAAACCCGTTTGCAACGCCAGAAAACAATGTTAATTTTAAATAATAGCAATACCCTTATACTTTCTATCAATGGGAATTGCATGGAGTTTTGCTTTATTTATGTGGTTTGGTGGTTCTTTGAAACAAAGGCATTTTGCGCACTTCGGAAAAAGGCGAAAATTGGTAAACTACAGAGGCTTAAAATGGGACTTGGTGTGTCTAATATCGAATTGAAATAAACACTGTGATAAAGTTTGGCCCTACTTCTATTATGATATGAAATAAAAAATCTGGGCAATTCAGGCTCGCGCTGGCAAAAACAAAAATTCGCGAACGAGTGTTGCCAAAATTTGCATAATGAAATGAATGAAATGAAAAGTAGTAGTTTGGGTGAGCTTAATTTAGAGAATTTTATTCACTGAAGGCACACAAAGAGATTCCCTATTTTAGAGATTCCCTATTTTAGAGATTCCCTATTTTAGAGATTCCCCGTTTTAGAGATTCCCTATTTTAGAGATTCCCTATTTTTTAGAGATTCCCTATTTTAGAGATTCCCTATTTTAGAGATTCCCCGTTTTAGAGATTCCCTATTTTAGAGATTCCCCGTTCCCCGTTCCCCGTTCCCCGTTCCCCGTGCCCCGTTCCTCCATTCCCTGTGTTTGGGGCATACTGTCATGTGCAGTTGATATTCTACTGGGACAAAAATTCCGACAGGCAAGCCTAGAATTAGCCTCCCACGCAGTCGTTTTTAGGGGAAGAGGGTAATACGACTCCCCTAAAAACGACTGCGTGGGAGGCTAGTCTAGAATTAGTTTCGTATACATATGACACCTTTCTCTTCGAGAGAAGAAAACTGCGACATAGTATGTTGTTGTGTACGTGACTCGATCGCTCTTTTCAAACGGCTACTAAGATTTTGGGCGACTTTTTGAAATGACACTATTTTGGCCAGGAAGCAAAAGTGCATCATTATTATTATGATTTATACGTATTTGTCAAAATATGTGCTGTTTCTATCAATATTATTACACTTGCATAAATATGTTTAAAATTAAACGTAGATCGGTATTTATGAGTTCTTTAATAATGCGGCTGTATATCTAAGAGATGTCAATACACAGTTTGTTTGGTTTTACTTTGCAAGATCACTGAGAACTCTTTCACAGTTTTGGAGGAAAAGATTTTCATTGAAGAATATTTTCACGTTTGCATGAACTGGTAGTGTCGGTTCCGTGACTTGATTATTTTGAGTGGTACTTTGTGTTCCTTACACAGCCATTTTAGCTCTCAATTTATACGCGTACGTCAACTTTAATGATTAATAAAAGAAACCGTTGGATTTTTGAGAACATTAGTATTTTCCGAAAGAAACTACAAATAACAAAGAAAGGCCACTGGTGCTGCAGAGTAAAGACATCTGACAATACTTAAAATATCACTTTCTGCTTTCTTACATTGTTTTGGAGCCTTTTGAAGGCATATTGTGTAAGTTAATACAGATTGATCTGTTCGGCGTTTTTAGCTGAAAATTTAGGCCGCAGAAAATTTTAGGAAACAGAATCCTATCCGCCGAATTTTCGAGTTGCTGATGGCTCTCCGAAAATGCTAGCTGACCTTAGCTTGCACTCTAAACGACATATTTGTCCCTCTGAAAACAATAGGAAGTGAGTCCTCTTGTTACACCAAAGAAATCTCTAGCTTTCACTACAATGAAATCCGAAAATCGCAGGTGATTTTAGGCCTTCCGAACAGATATTCCCCGAAATGAACCGCTGGGTGCCCCTGTCTTAACGGCAGACACTGCAGTCACTCAGGATTAGGCTAAAAACGGGACCAGGGAATGTGTGAGGTATGGGCTTTCACCTTCATCTTCTATTGTCAATAATTATTTACTTTGGAGTGTAATTAACAACATTTTCTGGCAACACGTTTTATAAAACGATCATAGCCAAAAAAATAAAACTGGTAAAACATTGCTGAGGAACAATGCTTGTCTGCAGTGAAAGGAAGCTTGCACAATAACGTCACGGTTCAGTGATTTTCAATCATATGTAATATATAGATTTAGCCAAGCCTAAAAGCGGAGCTCCACATCTCTCTTTCATGCTTGTTGGCCCGTAAAATTCATTAAATTTTAGTTGTACAGTTATTCGCCAAGAGGTGAAAAACAGCAAGGGAAAACATGCGGGCCACTGAGGAAACCGTGACCTGGCTTATTTTTCTTCAAAGAGAAGACTTCAGCACGACTTTCGCCTACAGCTCTTCTTGTAGCATTCTTTCGAAAGCTAGCTAATTAAGAAGAGTACTTGTAAAACTACAATTGCTAAGGGGCCGACCATTTAACTCTTGAGGGGGGGGGGGGGGGGGTGGATGATTTCTGGTCAGCAAGCTTTTTTTTTCTAGCAACCTGGTGGGCAGGATATTTTTTTTCCTTCTAAATGCTCTGCAGAATTTTTTTTTCCTCTTCATTTCTCTGCAGGATTTTTTTTCCTCAAAAAAGTGTCATGTGTTTACATTTACAGAATGTATTTACATTTACATTGTGGTTATTGTTGTAATAGTTCAATATGGAGCTGCCAAGCCTTAAAATGTTGTAAGCTATACAAAATTATGCTATACAAAAACATGTTTTCGGAAAGTCATTCTTTACACTCATTTAATATTACGTCATAATATTAGTGATGCTCCACAGGTAGATATGAAACTGTTTAGTTTCTTATTTAAAAAAAAGCAAAAAGCAGTTCAGAAATGCTCATAGCATGGTAATTACTGCTAGAATCATAAGTTAAAATTTAAAAGTGGACTGAAATCTCAAAAACAAATGTGAAAGCAGAATTGAAGTTAGTTGATCATGGTCTTATTTGAAAAATAGCACTTATAATTTTTGCTCAGCCTTTCTAAACATGGTTAATGCTGCTATTCACTAGTTGCAATTTAAAAGTGGACTGAAATCTCCAAAACAAGTGTGAAAGCAGAATTGAAGTTAGTTGATCATGATCATTTGGTGCTTTAGGCTAACTGGAGTGGCTCGCTGGCTCACAGATTGTCGGACCCTATAAAGCTAAGAATGCATTGCACATTCTGAAGCATAACCAACTCCAGAGTTTAAAGGGAGCAAGGGAAGAATGGTTGCAGTTTTGCTGGGATTTTGTAAAGTCCCCCTGGAATGATGAAATAGCTTTGCAACATTTTTTTTTCTTGCTTGCAGCAGTGCAAGAATTTTTTTTCTATTTCATTTGTGCTGCATGCAATTTTTTTCTTCCGACAAGGGCTTGCAGGAAATTGTTTTTCTAAATCATCCACACCCCCCCTCAAGAGTTAAATGGTCGGCCCCCCCAAAAAAAGCACTCTCCTGGTAGCGACTTGACAGACTTTTCCCTGCAAATACACATTTCTCGCTGATTCCAATGCATCTCTCTGGCTATTTAATTCTGTTAACCATGAAACATTTTCTCGAAATCTATTTTGCTAAAATAAATAATATTTTCCCGGCATCAAACCGTTTACTGATAATTATCAAAAGAAAATGACACAAGTTTTTCACCCGCGAAGTATTAATCGGGCGCTTTCAAGAACACACCCTGAACTAATTTTAGCAAGCTTTTAGAGTCTCATTTTAGACAAAATAGACTTAAACCGAGAAATGCTTTGTTTATAGTTACTTAAATAAAGATTTCATTTCTATCTGTAACTAAAGACACACTGAAATGGCTTACCGGTTAAAAACAAAACGAACACGAAAACATGCCACACTGAACTCACCCACTGAAACGGCGATTCTAAGTTTAGTCGCTAAATTGGGACAGAAATGTCATTCACTTCAAACGAAGAAACCAAAAATATATAAAAATATAAGAAAGATAAATATTCCACAACTGAACAAAAAACATATGGAGCTTTACACTTAGACTATAAACTTAATTAAAAAAATATTGATGACAGAGTGACTCTTCAGGTGTTGAATACTAAATTATGAATTAGTCAAAACAACCCAATATGCGACCTAGATTGAAAAAACAACACAGACTCAATCTAGAATAGTCACGATTTCTACTTCTCGGAAAAAAAATACACTACTGACTAGAATTGCTCAAAGAAAAATATTGAAAATTACGCACTAAAGTTCAAAAGAAAATTGCGCATATAAGCTTATATCAGACTGCTCACTAATTAAAATTCCTTTAATGAATAAACACAGAAAATGGGACAAGAAACCTTCAAAAACATGAAATGTCATTCACATACGAAGCACTTGTTTGCCTAGAAAAGCAAACTGCATTCAATTTTCCCCTCGAGTGAAGTTACTCGCAAGCTGACAAACAGGAACTACAAGGTAATTTCACACATTTTAAACAAGTTTTTTAAACATTTCAAGAAAATTACCGTAATTTACTAAACATGTAAAATCGCTCAGTTAAACAATTTTTACAATGTAAATCCACAATCAAATCTGTAATTTACATTACTACTGAACTGAAAGAAGGACTTGAAAAACTAAACGAAAGTCGCCTGGTTCTTTCCAGATCTCCTCAGTTTTGAAAAAAACAAGTATGTCCTCGAACAAGGATTTCTTGCCTTCAAGCTCTCCAACGTCTTCTGCATGCGCCATCGAGATTGAAGCAATCCTTTTCCTTTTCATGATGAACTGTTACAAGTCTTCATTCCAAGAATGTATTACAATTATCGTATTGAAAATCGAGCGTACGAGGAACCAACCGCCATATTGTTTACTTCAGCTACAAGAGAAAAAGGGCATTCCGCCTCCCCCGGTCGGGTTGTCTTGGGACTCCCCTTACCCTCCACCAGAGTCTGTACGGACGGACGGACGTACGCTGACGTCATAACCAAAATTCTTCGGATCAACCGGTTACCAAATTTGCTTACCCATGGTGCTCCGCGAGCTCCACTATAAGAATAGTCTATGACGTCATCGAAGATGTTCCTCCCTTGGGTATACCCGGTATACTAGTGAGATTCCACCGCATGAGATAAATACAATAGCTTATGACGTCATCAACGTTAATGTATTTCGCCGCAAATTAATAAGATTCCCCCGCAAAAATACGGCTAATTCAATTCACGCTATACTACTCATGGACTCATGGTATACACCTGATTGATACAACGTTGTCGGGTGCAAAGTAACCATGAACGTTGCGACACGATGGAATTCTGGGAAGACAGTACTGACAAGCTTGCTACTCAGTTCCATAAATTGATATTCAAGTTATTTTCATTCCTAAGGTTTTGAAGTAGATTTAGGTATACTGTAATAATGTCATCTCCACGTGCCTGAGAATAGAGGCAAGTTTTCCCACTTCCCAGAAAACCATTGGGTCGTATCGTTCATAGTATATGCTTTTCACACGACAACGTTTCTTCAATTAAGTGTATACCTATTTTCTGTGACGCATGTTTCATAGACCGCAGTGCAACATGCTCGTTAAATTTATGACTGCTTTTCTCTAGCTATTAGTCCTAAAGCAAGAGCAAATGTATATTTTTTTATGATTTGGTTTTCTCCTGGGGTGTCTTCAGAAGGAAAAGTGATAAATAAATTTATTTATAGCAAACATGGTGCTTTGCGGTCTATGAAACAAGGATCACGCATCTTGCATCACTGAAGCAACCTTAGTTGAAATAGGTGTACTGCAAAAGGTAACGACTGCTCAACAAGTGGAACAGTTGAAAAAATCAGAACATTGTCACATCATTGTAAAATCGTGATACCTTAAAGACTCTCTGTCGACCACAATGCAACGCGCGCCTAAACGGAGGTTTCGTGCACCACGAAACCCCAAAGCTTTGCGTCGGCATTTGAAGGATGTGGAAATCTGCCATCATCCAAGTCATCCTTCCGTAGAATGGATAGAGATTTTCTTATGGAGCTATGAAATTTATCAGGGAACTATTGGAGCAGTGTTGATTTAAAAAATGTTTTATTCTTCGGGTCACAAAAGCGACCTTCGGACACTCGATGTTTCGCACAGCTCTCAACCGACAAGCGAGACCACGCGGAAAGTTTTTATTTATACCTCATATCAGAATAATATATGGCTATGGACGATCCAGTGAGTTCATAGGGAAAAATAACAGAATTCTTATGGTTATGTGGTACTGAATGTCAGTGAATATCAAACTGACTACCGTAATAAATGTTTCTGTAGATCGGACGTGACTGAGTATTCAACAAACCCCGCGGGTGACAAATCGCGGTCTTGCAACCGTTAGTGATAAAATAAAGTAATGTCAATTGCTTTTGCTCTACACTCCTTTCGAAATTTTAAAGCGGGGTATATTAAGGTACAAGTACTGTTGAAAATAAATGAACGAGAGAACTCATGACCCGATACACTAAAAACCAAATGCGCTATGTCAATTTGAAAATATTTCGCTGACTGCGTGACGTGTAATGACAGTCAACGATGAATCGTATTTTATTACAGTCATCTGCAAGACTTATAAACCATAAAATTTAGCTCCTTCTATTGACAAAACGTATACACCTAACGAAGTGAACACCTTCATTTCCTTTCTTGGCTGCTAAAGGGCTCAAATCTAGCCATTTTATCACAATGTTCTCTCTCCAAAGGAATCAAAACAAAAACAAACGCGCGCATTGCATTGTAGTCGACAGAGAGTCTTTAACCAAATATCGATATTCGGTATTGTAAAAAGAAGCCACTTTAACTTTAGGAACAAGTGTCTTTTAGTCCCACTGTGGAACCCCATCAGGCAGTAAGTTTTACTCCATGGCAGAATAAAATTTATTAAAACTACTTTGCAAACGTAAAATAAATAATAAAATCGCAAACATCGACTTTCCAACCCCGATCACGAAATCCAAGGTCTTGCTTGTTTAAGAGCCTACCGAAAAAGAAACAAAACTTGAGATATAACCACAATTTACATACAACACCCATTCAAAGGAGAACTGAAATAAATTACATGGTACTTACCTCCTAAGCTGGCGTTAATGCGTTGTTGAGGCGTGTACACTGGTTGTTCGTTGGCAACAACTACTTGGTAATATGGGTAGCGTCGCTGAATGCGTGCTCTGAAAAAAAGGGTAAAAACACCTGTAGTGAGACCAAGTTTCAACAACGGAATCCCCCCTTCCTCTCCTTATCGCCTCAAACAAATTAATAGAAAGAAAGGTTAAGAGGTCAATAGTGGAGATGTGAAAATCTAAGGATACTATAGGTCAACTTGTGAATGCAACATGTACGTCCTTTTGTGTGCACGGGTGTCATTGCATTAGGGCCGGCAGAGCAGGTGAGCAGGTTTGGGGGTGGGATTAGGAGCTCTGTGGCCCTTTTCTTGTTCTTCTGATTGGTCAGATTGCTTATTGCTGACAGCTGTGATGAGTGTTGACACCTCAATGTCACGCGTTGTAAATGCACATAAGCGCTGTTTTCAAAACTGAACGAAAGAAACGAGGTTGACTCATAGCAAATGCGTCAATTATTAATTTGATATCAAAGTCTACAGGCGAGCGATGGGTACTACAATACCTCGTTCAGATATATCTGCAAGGATGCCTAAAATCTCACTTGTAAGATGCCCTGTCATAACCTTCCTTTATTTTTTTCTCAGCGCGTGAGCGGGCAAGATGAACCAAATCCTGCAATCTGATTGGTTCCGGGAGCGGGCGGAATTTTCCGATCTTGACCGCGGTCAACGGAACGGCAATAACAAAAAAATTGTAATGGGTTTTTAAAACCTTTAAAATCTTTAAAACGTTCTCCGAAACTTAGAATTCTGAAATTTTTTGTACATTGTCGTTAAAAACTTTCTTTCCAAAATTTCTTGTTAAAATACCGAAGGTTGTACAATGTAAATCGCCTCTTCCCTTTCGACAAACATTTGAGTAAATCGAGCAGGAGTTAGCTACATGTATCGAAATTTGGGAAAATAAAGGGGTTTCTTTTAGTTATATTGCTTCCTGTGATTTCTGAGTTTTAACAGAGTAAAAAAGCGTATTTTGCTGCTCTGGTGTCACAAACGGCTTCGTTTCATGGTTCATTTTACGCGCGCTTGTAAAACGTTGCTTTCCGAAAACAACAAGACACGTTTAACTTTTGACTTAAAGTCGGTCTCGGTCTTGAGCACGGCCCTCGGCCTGCGGCCTCGGGCCGTACTCAAGACCTCTGGCACAGTTTTTCTCAATACGGACCGACCAAGGCCGGCAAATAATATATATTTCATCCCCGCCCCTGATTACAGTCACACATATAGTGAAGGAAGGAAACTTTGAACATCGTCAGTTACACCAACAGTTACAATTTACTAAAGTCAGACGATGATGGAAGTTTCCATACAAACAGGTAATTCAAATAAGTCTTTCTGCTATTCAAAATCTTCATTCTCCTGATTTTATCCTGACCTTGCCTGTGTAGCAGGCGTAAACTTCCAGGGGGTAGGGGGCGACAAGTTTCCCTTCCCCTTCCACGAAAATACGCTTGCTACGCAGGCTAACCCTGACGTTACTCTTCATTTGAAAGCGTTTCCACGGCCAATTTTAATGGATATTTCGAAAGAAGTCAAATTTAAATTGCAGAATGAAATTAATTTAAAAAATCTACATCGTTATGTACGATTATGCATTGTATTAATTAAGAGAATCAAACCAAACTGACTTTACCTTGTAAACTTGATAAGAGGTGGTACTATGAGACATATAAAACTCATGAAAGTCTGAAGGAAAAAAATCACGCAAGTAAGTATACAGTACACAAAGAAGGCATAAAAGAAAAAAAGAAAGACAGCACAGAAAGAGGGCATGGAAACAAAAAAGGACAAAAGGAGGAATTGATAACGTCTACAGATAACGTCTACAGATCTATTACTTGAGCACTGTCTTTTGGATAAGACTTGAGAATGTCTAGAGGTCCTGAGAAAACATTTTACCGTATAGGACTTGCTGTACAATTTCGTAGTAATCGTGCTGACGATGTGAACATTATCCTCAAGCATGCACAGGCCTATTACTCTCTGAATCGTACTCCAACCAGTCTTGGTTTCAGAATTCTCCAAAATTTTGCGATGAACTGTATTTAGCACAAGACGTTAAATGTCTCAAAACAGTACAGAGAAATTCTCACCATGACCATTAAAAAGTAAAAGACAGGCTTCCATCCACTGTGGGTGTTGATTTCAGGCACAAGAAACTAAACAAACAGAAAGTGCATTATGAAATGGCAACTGCAGAGAGCTAGCCAGGATGCAAACAAATCACAAGCTTCTTTTTTTTTTGTTTAAGTCAACAAGATAACGAGCAAACGGAATCGCTTTTGCACCAGTGTGAAGTAGCAAAATGTCTCCGAATTCTGCTCTGTAATTAATAGCTTCCAGGTTACTAATATTCTGGCTGGATAACAGCGATAAATCCTCTTTGATTTTTTATGTTAACCACCAGCATTGATACAAATAACTGCATCATGAATAATGAAGACAAATATCTTGATTTAAGCCTTTAAGCCCTAACAGTGACGAAAATAAAATTTCTCTTTACATTATCACTACTTGGTCAAACATTCAAGTGATGAGAATAAGATGTCTTGATATTGAGACAAATTCTCAGTACTAGTTCCATAAGAAATGTATGGAGAACAGTAAGAGGAATATAAATTTTTTATCAGGGCTTAAGGAGGCTCGCAACAGGTTTTTTGGCCTTGGAGTGTATCTTTTGAAGTCAAAGTTTCGAATAGAAGGAAAACTTCAATTTCCTTAATACTACACCACCTTTTCAACATATGATCAAAGTTTATTTTCTCGCTGGTTTCCTAGCAACAGCTGTCACCATAGCAACAGTAATGGACAACCCCTCATTTTAAATAATGTCAAACATCTCGAAAACTAGTCAGACACTTTATGACGAAACTTGAACTATTTGAACTACTCAACCTACACAACTTGTATGTGAAAGTAGAGAAAAATCTGTAAGAGCGTTTTCGAGTAAATCATGATTCATTTTTTATGGGCTGATTTTTCGTCTTCTGAGCTTTTTCCTGGAGACTCTTTTCCATTATTGTTAAATACTGACTGACGTTTTAGCATTTTTAATTACGGATTTAATTACACTGGGGCCGAAAAATGAAGAGAAACAAGCTCAGAAGACGAATATATATATTTTTTTATTGTGAGAAGGAATTATAAGCGCACGAGAGGACACAAGCGCAGCGTGTATAAATATTCATTGCACGTGAATAACCGTGAACTAGACCAGGAAAAACAAAATAAAACTGTTGCTCGTTGAAAGTTAATAACGACTGAAACTTGACCGAGATTCAGCCTTCTTATCTAATAACAGAAATGTTTATTCAGCCTAAAACTCACTGGAACATCAAAAAGAATTATTATTCTAACGGCAATCAATTTAAGAGAAAAATCTGTAAGGGCAATTTAGAAATATTTCCATTTATGCAAATTACGAACTTTTTGGCTGATTTGTGCTGCATTTTAGCAGTTTTTAAATATAAATATCTTAAAATCGCAGCCACTTAGAAAGCTCAGTGTACATTAAGAATGTTTTGATATCATAAAAGATCCTTCAACTGAAAAGAGAAAGTGTTAAGTTTTATCTTTCTTGAAATATTGGAGAAAATTGCAGGAATGACCAAAATCTGCCCGTAAAAACTGAATCATGATTTACATGAAAACGCTCTTACAGATTTTTCCCTAAATTTCGCATACAAGCTGTGTAGGTTGAGTACCGGTAGTTCAAATAGTTCAAGTTTCGTCACAAAGTGTCTGACTAGTTTTCGAGATATTCGACATTATTTAAAATGAGGGGTTGTCCATTACCGTTGCTATGATGACAGCTGTTGCTAGGAAACCAGTGAGAAAATAAATTTTGATCATATGTTGAAAAGGTGGTGTAGTATCAAGGAAATCGAAGTTTATCTTCTATGCGAAATTTTGACTTCAAAAGATACACTCCAAGGCCAAAAAAACTGTTGCTAGCCTCCTTAAAGGGTTAAGGCAACATTTCGAAGTGAGGTTTGATACCTGTCCTATAGCAGCTCCTACGCTGCCTGTACCATCCACAATCCCTGTTACTGTGGCTAAAGCTTCACTGCTTGCACCGAGGGCGCTCTAAGATCAAACAGAGAACACAGGTATCACTTTGGAGATAACTTCATTTAGCGATGGCATGAAAAATCGCTAAATTACCTACTAGCTAGGCTCAGTCTCCAGCCGTGAGTGTCTTGATACGCCCGCGATTCTCGCCACCTTCACGGCTGGGCGCACGGGTTTGGTTATTCTTTAGACTGACCAATCAGAGACAAGCCCCCTGAAATTTGCGGGGCAGAATGCGCGGCATAATTTAGCGGGATTTCGTCTTTCTTTTGAAATTTCACACTTTTAGGAGGCGTTTCAGGAAATACTTTTCGCATTTCGCTTTTTCTCAAGACAACACAAAAAAAGAACCGATAAAATTTATGCAATCGACGTGTGGATTGTCTGTATAATAATATTATTAAAATTGTAATGACGTCACGGACATGCAACCAAACCCGTGCACCCAGCCGTGAAAGTGACAAGAATCGCGGGCGCATCGAGACACTCACGGCTGGAGACTGAGCCTTCCTACTAGCTAAATTAAAAATGTTTCAAAAGTGAAGAAAGCTGTAAAAAGTTGTCTAAAAGAAGCAGGAATCACTAAAATTTAAAGTAGCTGAATCTTCAAGGGAAAAAACTGCTAAAACAAGTCGTCATTGATAACTGTAAAATTTAGGTAACCCACTGACTTCTACTCCGGCCAAAACTGGCGTTGAGGAGAGCAGAGTTCTTGTACGACTTGTGAATGTGCCGTTATCACTGTTGACACCAGAAGATGCTTTTGATAATCAGCACAGGGGAAAGTTTTACAAAGCATGCCTAAATGAGCATGACAGCATGAATTGAATCAGTATAATAACACAATAGGCCAACGAATTAATCCTCGGAAAATCGGTGAGAAATCTGACCTTCCCAACCACGTGGTAAACAAATATTTTGACAGTTTAGCTGCAGTTTTCCGAGATTACGCCCAGAGAAAGGCATCTGTGTTTTTAACTGCCGTCTTGGTGGAAATTCAGGAGTCACTGAGTGGAAAATCACGCAAAGGGGTACAACAAAATCAAGGAACAGCATCTTCATTTTGTTTCTACGAACACATTTCACAAGGCAAACACGATGATGAACAAATTCATCATACGTCATTGGTTGACAGTGAGGCAGTGGTTCACTGTTACACAACCCGCTGGCAGTAATAAACAGAAAATGATTTTTCTTGTGTTCCATACCTGTCTTCCAAGATCAGCTGATATAGCAGAACTTATCAGTTTTGCGGGACCTCCAATCCAAAACCCTGCAGATTCAGAAAGTCAGAACAAGAAGGCTTAAATGCAATTGAACGTTCATAATCTGTACATAACACAAGTAGACACATAAGAACAGCTTATACTAACTACAACCAGACTACAGAAGGCCTCCGCTATCCTGAACTGAAAGCCACTTCCCTAGGATTTGCTTTACTATTTTTCAGCCACTTGCAGCTGCTTATGTCGAGTTCAGTTATTTCGAATTCCTCGCTATCTCGAACAAAGTCTTTCCTTGTCATCAATGAACGCCTCTTATCTCAAACTGCAGTATTTATGACATTGTCCGAGTGACAACAGAGTGAGAAACCTACTTGTCGCAACTACAGTTACAATGAAATTTGTCTCTAAAGGAAACAGAGGATTTAAAAACTGCAATGTAATTTAAAATGCTGCATGCATGTACTAACCTGTAACACACATCAAGGCAGCATTTAATGTGTAACCTCCTCCCGTATCTGTGGTACAGACATTCCACAGTAAGTGAAAAATAGAGGCAATACCATGAATATTCAGAGAAAAAGTAGTAAACTATTGATGACCAGACAGATGGATAAGCACTCCTACCTAGGCTACACAAGTCTAATATCTCTACAACCAAAAATTGTGACAACATTTGAACCTAAATTTATTTTTTGCTAAATGTGTCCGCACTTAGAAACAAAAGAAAAACATGAAACAAAATAAACGTCAGTCGACATAGAATAGAATGCCTATTTGTAACCACTGAAAACTGAGACTAAATTTATTTCAAAAACCTTACTATTGTGTTCCATCTTTGGAAAAAACATGTTGAGCCCCGAGGCAGGAAAATGGCAGTTTTAACGTTTGGGAAGCTTTGAAAAAATGTGGTAAGAAGGGAGGAGGGTAGTGTTGCCAGGTAGTTATGGTGCCAGAATTGAACTCTCACCCCCAGCTGCAAGTTGTTTAACCAGCCTGAAATTCCCAGCCCGGTTTGTGAAATTGGTCCCTTAGTAATTGGTCCCTTAATAACCTTAGAAGTAACAATATTCTACTGATTTGAGAAGCTTTCACTTACTTCCATAAATGAAAAGCATCGGTACGGAAACCATAAGCATCACCACAACTAAAGGAGTACGCTTTCCCAGCAAATCCTGAAATAGACAATACAGCAGTTCCGATATAACACTGTAGCACTGACTTATGATGGCAAGGGGAGAAGGGGAGGCTGAGGAGGGGGGGGGGGGGGGGTTTGTCTTGTTCCAAACTCTAATCTCACCAAGAAAACTTCGCTGGTTTAACAACACCATTACCTCATATTTTTACTATTTCCCATCAACACTGGTTTTATATGTGAGTCAGGTAACAGTGTAGGGGGATATGTGGGAAGAAATGTTGTTTTCCTCCTTTCAAGATCTCACTGCACTGACCAACTGGACTCAATGCTGCTTAAGTGATAAAAATGCACTGGGAATAAGCAAAACAAAACAGGGAAGGCTGGGGTGTTGTAAAGACTGTATAAGAAATTGGGATGGAAATAACCGTAAGAAACTTTTGATCATATGACAGTTTAAAGATATTGTGTTACTCACACTGACCAACCCTCCTACAATGCCACCTAAGATAAAATAATTTAAATTCAGTTCAGTGCAAGCATAAGATTCTTACTTATTTATTTGTTTGTTTGTTCATTTCTTTGCCCAGCCAGCCAACCAGCCAGATAGTCATCAAATTAACTAATTAGAACTTATTAAGTACAGCAGAGTTATTAACACAGTTCTATAGATACATAGTAAATCTCATGTCTACCTAACTTGGATATATGGAAGATCCTACGGTATTTGTTTGCTGGAAATGCTTCATTCAAGCCATTAGAAGGAAATACTATGGATAACTTCCTAGGTTGGAAACCATGAACTTGATTAATAAAGTGAAAACAGAAAGTGACAAGTCACAAAAACACTCTTAGTATGGAAATCTAGATGGTCAGTAACATTTCAGTTTATAGCCTTTGACCATATTTGTGGAAATATTTCCCTTGCGTGTGATTAGTCAAAATGTGTCATGTGACAAAAATTCCGCAAGTGACATTCCTGAGTTTCCAAAACTTCAATTAACGTTACTGTTTATTTAACATGTTTCCACACTTTGAAAATAGTGTATAATTATTACCATTACAACATTACCAACCTATAATTCCTCCAATGTCATAAAATGTTGAAATTTTATCAGCAACTGTGTCCTGCCAACCAAACTCTGAGAAAGTTCAGTTCAGTATGTTAGTCAGAGATAAAATGGTCAACCACAGCTTATATTCTATAAGTTATGTTAAAATGACATAAAATCTATATTTCTGGGGCAACAGTCTACATTGTAAAAATAAACCACAGTTTTCTTTAGGAGCCATCTATTCATTTTGAAGTGATTTTCTTTGGCTAGAGATTCGGCAATCTTTGATGGCCAAAGTACTTCTACTATTGGGTAACTGTTACATTTGGACAGCTGAAACTCACTGAACATGATTAAAGCACTAAAGTAAACTACTCAACAAGAAAGTTGCCTGATACCATGATCGACAGTAAAACTATTCAGATCATGAGTGGGAGAAGGGCCGCTTGTGCCTGCATGGACTTTGAACATTGATAACTTCTTAAATATTCAAGCAAATGCCACCAAATGTTGTGACCTTATATAACACTTATCTGAAGGCATGTTGGTAAGAAAAGTCAATCTTCTTGGAATCTGATGTTTCCAGACAACCATATTTTGATGAGTAAGTTTTCCCAAATCAGGTTTTGGGACATGTGATACACCCTGCATGTTTCATTGTCATAGATTTAACGCTCTTGATGTTATGGAGGGGTGCAGGCGGGGGGGGGGGGGGGGGGCAGTCAGCCCTCCTAGTCTGTGAAGACCAAACAAAAGGTTGGTCTGAACGTGGTTGATTAACTCTTATTAAGTAGTGTCATGTTTAGGGCTGCAATGATACACCGATGCATCGGTGAACCACAATATTTTTTTCTAACGATACGAATATCGATATTTTAACATTAAGATATCGCCATATTACAATACAATAAAATATGCTACATTAACAAATTTGGGAAATCACTGTCTTTAATATTCCTTACCCAAGCTCTACATTTAAGCCCTTATAAGGCAATTTGATGTTGTGTTATTATTGTTAAATTTATTATTAGAGAAATAAATTACTTAAAAGTAGTGTAAGTTGTTGGTAACTAGTTTTGTCGGGCACAGTAAGGTATTGTATCGTGTATCAAATCGTGGCCCTAGTATCGAGATATGTATCGTATCATGGGAAAATGTATCGCTGCAGCCCTAGTCATGTTATGAACAAATGAATGGCTTTACTCCACCTGTAACAGATTTTTATGGCCTGACTGTTGGCAGCCATGTCAAATGTAGCAATGAAATGCAGCACTAACTAATGTGTGGGTTACAAAAACTGTTTGTCTGTACTTACTGTTGGATAAGTAGTATGGCAGCCAGCAGAAGAAGGAGTGGTTGACAAGTTTGAGACAAGCGTAGGAGAGGGAGTACTATTGGAAGAAATGAGTTAACATTGCTGTGGGTAAGTTTGATATCTACAGAATAAACATGAGCCAGCAATGCCAGTTCCTACATGGTGTGACATTGGACCACTTCAATATGTGAGAATAATGTCCCCAACAACTAATCAGTATTGTTCTTTATTTTAATAGACTTACTGGATATAAGCAAGTATACATTCTGATTGGCTGGCTACTAGTAGAAAATGCTCCAGCTCCCCCCACCCCCCTCCCCCCTGCAACTCCCATTTGGGAGATCTTTCTGCTGTTGCCTCCTCAAACAGCAGATACTAAACGGAGCGTTTGGAAAATGTAAGTTGCACAGTGAATGACAGACAGCCTTAACATGCACAGACTAGGAGATGCTGTTTTAAGCTATAGTGATGCTTGATTTAGGAAGGTTGAGTTCTAACATACCATATTTTTCTTTCCAAGAAAAATTATATACATTACGAAGAGGAATTATATGATTTGCTTACAGGAATAACTCCAGGAAGTAGAACAGCTTGGCAAAAGTTGACAGCTTTCTTCTGCTGTGGCTTCACTGATTCATATGATGATGACGGTAAAGTTGACTGCAAAAACAAAAATAATCACAGCTAATAAATACAACACACTACTATGATTCAAATGTGTTGAGAAATAGCACCTAAACTCTAAACCTAGAGAAAGCGAGTATTGCTATTAGATGGAAGTTAGCTACTCAAGAGGGATAACTACTTGAAGTATCTCAATGAATGTGAATTCAAGAAATATCTAAAACGTCATGGAGTATTTGAGCATTAGTTGGTGATATCAGAAAGGAAATGGGTGAGATTACTGACATAAACTGACTAGTGTGTAAAATACTGTACAAAGCACTTTCCACAGAAAGTTGGTTGGAAGATGAATAATTTTATTGGAGGCTTCACCAGTAGCAAAAAACACTAACAAAGAAAGACAGAAAGATGAACAGCAACTGCAAAGATTGCCAGTTTACACTGTTACTTGATACGCATTTTACCAGAACTCTCAACATTTTACAGAAAACCTGGGTCATGGAATTCTCATATCTTACAACTTGATGCAACTTCAGCATCAATGTACATGTGTTACCATCCTTGCCACAAGGTCTAAATGGCAGTTTCACGCTTCCATGTTGTGATAACAACATAATTCTACACTGCGTGTGCTGTTGTTGGGGTCTTGCAGTATGAATGTATTAATTAAACTGCTAAAACTATACCCACTGTGATCCAGAATATAACACACACCAGTCAGGAGACTGATAATTAGACAACCAATGATCACCAGCCAATCACCTAACAAACACTTTGTATCTAGAGTAGAATACCTACTGAAGAAAGGCCATCAGGGGCCTTATTAGCAAATGTTTCCTGCTCAACTACTGAGTGGTCAGCAAAAACTGAAATTGAAATAATATTAAAACTTAATTCACTAAAAAAACAAGCATTTTTGAATGACAGCAGCTTGACAAATTGTTGCCAATCTGGTCAACATGTACTTAATCAGTAAAGCTCAAGCCATCGCTGCAGACATAATTAAAATAAGGTGAAAAATCAAACTTGGGGAGAAAAAATGGAGAAAGAGTGGCTTTGAAAGCACAATGGTGGGTTGGTAGATAATATGGGTTAGTCGGTTGGTTACAGTTCTACAGTGTAGCTTGAAGCTGATCTCGTTGATGCTGCCCTTGGAAAATTGGTCTTTGATTTTATAATTGAGATATTAAGAGATAAGTTCACGATTGAGGCAAGTTGATAGACATGATGGTTTGACTAAGAAAGGAATGTCCTAGAGTAATGGATGAATTGTGTGCATCAAAGGTCTCTAGACGTGCTGTAGCTGTCAATTTTCATAGTTAGCTAGAAGTGAATATCAAATGTTTTTACCATTACCGCTTTCTTGTGAAGGCTGATCATCTTCAGGCATCGGCAATCCTGTTTGTAGAGATAAAACTTGCAATTACAGTTGAGAAATTGGTTGTTTTAAAAACAAAATACAAAGCACTAACTGTGTGATTTAATTGACAGCACAATAGTGGACTCTTCTTAATTAACAGCCTTCTTCCTGGTCACTGATTCATTGTCTTGAAATTATCACTCCTGGATGAGGGTATGCAGCACAGCACACTCTATGTCAGTATGCTTGTTATACACATTAATTATGTTATGATAAAAAGAATATCAGAAAGAAAACGCTTCAATGGCCAATCTTGACAAGTCACATTTTGTGTGACTAGCACATTTCCATATTTCGTCCGTGACTAGTTCATGCATGACAAATGTGCACATGACCACGCTTTCCAGAAAACATCACCGCTTCTGCACGCATAGCATGTCTGTGAATACATCCCTGAGCAAAGTGTCAAAAAAATAAAAGAAACAATAAAAAATAAATAAATAATAAAAAAACACAAATTTGCTTACCAATCAGATCAGGTGAGGGAATTAAACAGAAAAATATCAGGATCCCAAATGCAAATAACACAGCAGCAGGTACAAGCATTGCATACTGAAATCATAATACAAGTGTAGCACATTAGATCAAAGTGTCGCAAAATCGGATCTACTTCAAACTGTAGCATTGAACGTACCACGGTACGCTGCTACTCTTGCCTTATACATACTTATCACCCATACATGCAGTGATTTCTGTAACTTTTCCCCACTCAGTTACCATGGTAACATAGCTTATAATAAAAGTGTTCGCTATAAATTGAATGAAACTTCTGAGAAAACGTGGGGAAGGTAACACTAACACCTTGCCAACGTATACTAATGTTTGGATAACCTGTGCACATTGAAACTATTATGCTACAAACATGAAATGTACTGAGGTATAGAAGAGGAAACCAGTCATTGTACAAATCAAACCTATTACGTTACAAACACGCTCAATGAAGAAAAATTAAACTAGCTGTGAAATCTTGTGCCTTTCGTAACTTTAACAGGTGAAAATAAATAATAAATACAAGTAAAATTAATTGCCGGATTGTGCTCTCTTGTTTGCACGTTACGGTACGATGCTAGTGAGAAAAAACTAAGAGACAAAAGAAGGATGTAATGCTCGCCTACTTTGCTATGATGCTAGTGGAGAAACATAGGACATGTCGTTCAATATTTGTCGATGTAGTCGCTCTGTACCGTGCGGGGTTACGGGGCTACCACGGTACGCTGCTATTACTTGTCGCTCTTACTGTGTGGGGGTACGGCGCTACCACGCTACACTGCTATTATTTGCTACGTCACTGCATAAGTCGATCGTTCCTTGTGGGGATACGGGGCTATGATGGTACACTGTTCCTTCATTACTTAGTTGATTGTAAATACTTTGTCATAAATTCCTAATGGTTTTTAGAGATGTTCTGGATGAAATCGCAATACTAAAGCAACTATACCCGTACGAAACAGATTACGTTCACGCAGTGCTACTTTAGCGGCTAAAAATGACTGCAGTGAGCACACTGCTGCGCTGCAGCAGTGACAAAAAATGACTGCATGAGTGCTGCAGAAGTGACATTGGGAGCTGCTGGAACACTGCAAGAGAGCTACTGCAAAATAGCAACATGAAGCTTTATGGTAGATTAGCAGCGCATCACTATAACGTACAGAGAAACGTTGAAAAGATAAGACAAATACTGTACAAATGAACAAACGTACGGAGAAACGCTGAGAAGATAAGACAATTACTGTACAAGCGAACTAACGTACAGAGAAACATTGAAAAAATAAAACAAATACTGTACAAACAAACTAACATACGGAGAAATGCTGAGAAGATAAGACAAATACTGTACAAACGAACTAATGTAAGGAGAAACGTCGAGAAGATAAGACAAATACTGTACAAACGAACTAACGTACAGAGAAACGTTGAGAAGATAAGACACATACTGTACAAACGAACTAACGTACGGAGAAACGTTGAGAAGATAAGACTAATAGTTCTGTACAGACAAACTGAAGTACGGAGAAACGTTGAGAAGGTTACATTGATACGGTACAAACAAACTAACGCACCGAGAACGATTAATGTGCCAACAGTAACATCGTGCGAACGTACTACGATATGGAGAAACATGAGACGAGATTAATATACCATATATTTCCGTTTTCATGACAGGTTAACACAGAATTATGAGTTAAAATCCGGATAAAATATTTCCTTGGATGAAAGCGAAGGATTATCGTTTCACTTTAAAGGGAAAGAAGTTTGCACCATACTAAGAGAAGTGTTTGGTAACTGCTGAAAAAGTAGAGGATCCATAACTCAACTTTTTGGCTTTTGTCTGTGACTTGGTTTAGGAAATAATACTGAAAGTAATCGATGGCGTGGTAATGAACTGTTGAGTAGTTTATTCCGTTCAATATAGTAGAAGCTCGAAAATGTATTTTCATCTCACAGTATTCTTTACCCTGAAAAATCCGTCTTCCTCCCCCAGAAATGTAAAAATTTTAAGTACTTGAATTTTTCTGGTACCACCACCATTTTCATTTCCCTTTTCAGTCTTTTTCTTCTTGGCCTTAGGCTGGCCCGAGTCCGCGTCTTCCATTTTGTTTTGTTTTGAACTTTTGCACCCAGCGACCCTCAGTCTACGCGCAGGGGAAATTTAAAAACTCGCGTATCTTTCAACTGGGTTCCCGCTTTGTCGGTCAAACTCGCCACTCGGGTGACCACAGAGAAGATTCTGTCACGGACCAAAAGTTTCCCGTAGGGAGGCCAGGGGCGGCAGTTTGTCCCACGCGAATTCAGATTTTAGCGGAAAAATGCATTCTTCGAATTCCTTTGAGTTTGGATTTCTTGCAGATCATAGAGAGAAAGAAAACTGATGGTCGTATTCAAAAGTTTGGGCTCGATTCTAAAGGTCTATCCGCGATCGAATCCAACTCAAATTTGGCCTAATGTTTCTTCAAAGACTATTCTTTAGAGGGCCAAGATTCTTTTGCGTGAGTGAATACGGCAAATATGATTTTTTTGGTGAAATGTTCGACTGGGTAGTGTAATTTGCGGGTCGCCTAGTTGCATGCCTTATTCTCTTTCTCTACTTTTGAGTGAGTCCCACCGTTATTTTGAAAACATCGCTTTCACAAGCCTTAAATCACCAAAATAAACACAGAAACAAATCACAACACCACGGCAGCAATTTTATGAGTTTTTATTTCATTTTCCTCAGTTTCAGAACTCCTAAATTTCGGTTTTAGTTTTGCTAATTTGATAAACCGACACAGCCAGTACAAAATGCACAGCCCACCACACAAACAGAGGATGGTAAGCCTGTGGTAATACAAAAGTAAAGTTCTACGAATACACAAAATACAAACAGAAGAATGTTCATTAAACAAAAATGTTTATTTTGTAGTGTTTCCCTCTCTCAAATAATGGGCAGCATGAAGAACTAAAGAATGCTAAAACAAAGACCAGAAAATTACTACACTAAAGGTATTTCCTGTTCAGCTTGTCTTCAGCTGTTGATAATGATAATTTTTTCCCCAGAGGAAGAATAATAGAGACAAAGAGTTCCAGCTTTTACAATGAGCCAGACTTTCTATGCACTAGTGACCACATTTTTAAAACAATGAATTATTATTATAATTACAGTAACACTATCATCAGACTGACCTCATAGCCATAATCTAAGACAGCAACTGCCTGAAATCAACATTAGTTGAACAAAATATAAAAAAAAAAATTCAGTAAAATCTTGGGGTCTTCACTTTGTTTTCATTAAAGATAGTTAACAACAAAGAGCGCTAACAGTGCTACTGGTCAGTGGTCGGCCTGGAGGCACATGTGGAGTAGTTCTCGATGTCGTTCATGTGGCGTATGTATTGGGCAGTGTGAGCAGTTTTTCAGCCAGCATTGTTTGCCGAGCAGCTTCTTCAGCAAGTTTCTTCCCTCCCTTACCCCTTCTCTCCAGTGATATTTCAGACGAGTGTGATGGGTGCCTGTTTCCTTGCGTGGGGCTCATTGCTGGAAAGCCCCTGGATATTCCAGGCATCCAACCTCCATTATTTAAAGTGATGCAGTTGTTAATGGGTAGAAAACTTTAGTCTGTAAATGTGTCGAAACAGCTGCAATATTAATTTATATACGTCAGTTATGATCTAATTTATGTGGAGATCTTGTTGTCCTTGAATACAGTCTAGTGAGAAATGCTGAAGGGCTAACAATGAAAACTTAATACTTGACGAGACTTGGTAACATTTAAGGACTACTGCAATGAAAAGACCCAATAAGAATGGATGGTTCCAGAAAATATCCATACCCATACCACGGGCGGCATCTCGGAATTCCGAAGGGGAGGGGGGGTTAAGTCGACTGGAATTCCAAGGACATGGGGGGGTTCATTGGACTGGAATTCCGAAGGCCTGGGGGGATTTTCAGGAGAGTAACTTCCAGTTTGGTGTAGTTCAGTCTCTTCAAGAAAAACTCGCCAAAAACGACTTATCTAAGGACGATGATTCACACATTTCAATGGTCATGGTCAATAAAATGTTTATGCTAACACGACCGCTGAAAGTTGTTTACTTGCCAGTAGATCGGTCACAAAAGCGATCGTAAGCTTTTCTTCGTTTTACTCAAATACAATACTGTAGATCCCAGCAAAGGGTTTTTACAGCCCCGATATTAAAGCAGATATCATCGAGACACATGTGAAATTGTTGCGTTACCAACCATGCGACGTTCATTGAAAAGGCCAGATTTCACGCGTTATGCAAATTTGATGCGTTTTTGATCAGACTACATTCACTATTTTGTACAAATTCTTTTAAAGTTGTCACTGACTTTGAATTTCAATGTGAGTTTCATTTACTATTTTAATTTTAATCGAAGGATAAAGTGCGGGGAAAAAGCTTGATTTGTTCTCGCGCAATTTAGGCCGCAGTACAGTATGCAAATTGCCTTCACTGTAAAAAAGCTTCCTTAATTTTACTTTAATTCTTTTCCTAGCATCATAACCTTCGATTTTTAGAATAGGTTGCATTCAACAGTTTCGCTTTTGACGGCAGGTTTGAGTCTGGCAAACGCAATTATGAATTTCCAATTTAAATTCTGAAAATTTTAGCTTTGTTGTTAAAATTTTACGTCGTATTTGGCACGCAAATTATTCACGGCAACCCTCGACAACCAATAATATTATAGACACATGTTTAAACACTGGACCAAGCGTTGGAATGACTTCAAAGCCGTTTGAGTTTTCTAATGTTTAACAGATTATCGGTAGTGTACGTTTTGCCGTGGAAGGTTACAATGTAAAATATCACTCAGTCGGCCGCTGTTTGTCATCACGCAACGTTGATTGTTTGCTGTGCTGAATGTACGTTTTTTCTTTCGGAGGGAGCGAAAGGATTAATTTCCGTTTAATAAAGGTGTTTGGAATACAGAGAGGGCTTTTCAAATCAGTTGGAAGAAAAAAGCAGAAATTCCTAAAGGGGGTTTGAATGATTACGGAATTCCGAAGGCATGGGGGGTAGAACGGTTTGGAATTCCGAGGGCAAGGGGGGGTTTAGCATTTTGGAATTTCCTAAGGCAAGGGGGCTTTAGATGAAGATGCCACCCGTGGTAGGGTATGGATATTTTCTGGAATCACCCAATTACACAAAATAGGAGCATTATTACTTTGCAAAAGTGAAGGCAAATAAACAGTCTTTCAAACTGAGTTGCTGACTCCTCCAAATACAGATTCTACATCTTTTGGCAGAAGGTCAATGAATATTCATGTTTACAAGCACAAATCATAGTGCTGTCCTGATAGTGAACCTGATGCTGTTTCAAACTGTCTATTAACTTGTAGGATTGAAAGTGACCAATCAACATGTTTTCCTTAGAGGTTTAGATATTTAGATTGTTTTGATATTACCAGTATTAAGGTATGGAGGCACCATCTAGATACTTAACATTATTAATGTTGATAAAGACAGAGCCTCCTTTTGTTACTGTGCATACCTCCTGCCCATCTCAGGATAGTCTGAGAAACTCAGGTTTCTTAAGGACAGTACCATCTAATACAAAGGATTTTTGTGAAGTTTATGACAAAGTGCAAAAAGCAGACTTTAGCAAGGGCTAATGGAATCCAAGTGCGGCTGTATGTTTTAACTAGCATGTGAAACTTGAGAATTGCAAACTGAAGATTTCTTGGTTCTTCAAATGTTTACTCTCTGTTTGTTTGAACGATGTATTCACACTCAAAAGTATTTTGTTCATGCTTTTTACCTCCAAAGCTCCAAAAATGTTTCCTACAGACGTATTGGCACTCCATAATCCAAACACAATTCCTCGACTGCAAAAAAAAAAAAAAATAAATAAATAAATAAATAAATAAATAAATATTACCGGTACTGACAATCAATCAAGCAAGCACGCAACTAACCAACCAGCTTTATCAACTGTATTGTTTCACTCATGCTAATGTAGCTCTACAGTAAATGGTGCCATAGAACCTGCCTAAAATTGCTCATTTAAGGAGAGCAGGGATAGCACAGTGGTGAGAGCACTCGCTCCACACCAATGTTGCCCGGGGTTCAATTCCCGGATTTGGTGTCATAATTATGTGGGTTGAGTTTGTTGTTGGTTCTCGTCCTTGCTCCGAGGTTTTTCTCCAGGTACTCCGGTTTTCCCCTCTAGTCAAAAACCAACATTTCCAAATCCCAGTGGGACATGGACTTCAGTCTCCCCAATAAGCAACTTGCACTTGTGCAGGGTTTGAAGATCGAGACCACAATAATTAAGTTATTTTTATTTATTTATGCACTACAAATAGTAATAGTAGCACTTAGCAACAAAATTACTAAGCTACAGGTTACTAAGATACATTACAGAGTATCACACTAGAAGTTTTGCTCCAACAGTGTAAATATAGGACAGGATATACTCCCATAAGTCTTTCCCTTTCATTTTCAGATCTTCCAAAATGCACCGTGACAGTGTGGACCATGATGTTTCTTGCAATGCTGAATTTTTAATTCAAATCAAAGAGGTTGTTTTCACTAAAATGACCGACTGTTTGCAAATAAATTGCTCTGACTGTTTTCAAAGTGTTGACAGACACCATGAGCCAGAAGTTTACTCTTAAGAAGTTATCTCTTATCCAAGTGAAAGTAGGGCCACTTCCAAAATCACAAATTAAGGTGGCTTGAAACAGTTTTGTTGGGCGCGCGCAGACTGGGTTCCAATTTACCCGTGAGACTCAAAAAAGGAACAAACAAAAATGGCATCGCGCTCTCGTCTGGATTTAATATTTTGCACCGGTCTTTTAAAAGCTGCGTGTAGGCAAGGCTCACTTACTTGGTTCTGTCAGGAAGAACTGAAAACGACCGGAACTTAGGTGACAATTCAATGAATCATGTCCTCTTCAATGTTATCAACGCAATCGTCAACTCAGCCGCATATGAAGCGCAGTACGCTTATATTCAGAGGCTGTGTAACTGAACTGTGCTAGAGAGGACAGTGACTTCAAAACTCTATCATCTCCAGTGAATCGTATAAAGGCCCTAGAATAGTTGCCTTTTTACCAAGTTTCTTTCACTGGCTGTTTCGACCACGGAAGCCTTTTCTACGTCCAGGTCGCAGGAAAATAGTCCGATTCGCGTTTCTGAGAAAACATTCCCATTTAGAAAAAAGACATGAAAAAACACACACACACGTTTATGGTGTTGTTAGCAAAAACAATGTAGACTACAGTGAAAGGTTTTTATTGTCTTCACATCATGAAATAACAGGGGAGGAATTTAAAAGAAAAAAATTAGTGTAGCAAAACTTGCAGTGAGCGAAAGAAATACCTTGTGAAACAGACAGATTTTGACTCAATAAAGAGACTTATTCATGTCGAAATGTTGACTAACCAGCTGCTACAAAGAAAATATTACAAACAATCAGGTGAAAGATTTGCTTTAATCTCAGTTTCACCGTAAATCTATTTTATACTTGCGAAACAAAATTAAAAAGCGTACAAGAGACTTTCAAAACAATTCACCGCGTGCTATATTTTTATCAGTAGTCGGCTCGCTAAAAAAAAGTTAGTTAACAACTGCATCGCAAAATGGAGGTTGGGTGCCTGCAATATCCAGGAGCTTCCACTATTGGCAGCCAGCTCCTAGATGGAGACTGCTCCCATGGCTGGCAAATCCTGGCAAGCCAGCCATGAGCCCCCACGCAGTAGGGAGGGCAGGCACCCGTCACACTGCGTAAACAGTGGAAAGAGGGAGGGAAATGGGGGGGGGGGAAGCCTTGAAGACGAGGTCCCATGAACTGCCACGCTAATAAACACGCTAATGCCCGAGAACGCTACGGCACACTTCAGTCGAAGAGCACATGGGATCTGGCGCATGCCCATGTATGAAACGCCGCTGACTCCAAACAACACTGGCGCTCTTTGTTGTTAACTCCGTTAAATTGCATTTAACTGCATTTAACAACTGCATCGCAAAATGGAGGTTGGGTGCCTGCAATATCCAGGAGCTTCCACTATTGGCAGCCAGCTCCTAGATGGAGACTGCTCCCATGGCTGGCAAATCCTGGCAAGCCAGCCATGAGCCCCCACGCCAAGCCGGAGGACCTCCGAGCAGCGTGCTAGCAAGCTCGGAGAAGAGAGGGGCTCATGGATGGGGAAGCCAGAGCCCCGAGAAAACGCCCAAATCCGGAGGCACCCATTAACAGGCAAATAAGTGACAAATGAGATACCCTACCTGTTAGGCAAGTCTTTCAGCTACTGAAAGGATGGTTTCCACAGGTGTGCGCACATATAACAAGTAAGCATCGCTCGACCAGCGACCCATCGTCTTAATGAGATGGTCAGGAACACCTCTCTGAGCAGCAGTTGTTGCGGCTCCAATCCTAAAACTATGCCCTGAAAACTTTCCAGGAATACCTGCTGCCTGTAGAGTGGTTTGAAGAAACGAGGAAAGCTGCGATCTAGAAAGAGGGGAGCCATCCTGGTACATAAAGAGAGGTCCGGAGCCCGGCCCACGAAGATGAAGGTAGTTTGTTAATGCAGTCACAGGACAAAGAGGCAAGGAACCACGGCCAAGATAGATGAAACAACCCTGCCTGAAAGGGTCAGTCTTTGAGCACTTGATTAACACTCTGAAGCTTTGGGGATTTGTGGAGGAGTCTACTTGAAGATCTGCTGCGGTCAAATGCACAGTTGGATCAAAGGTACCATTCGTTGTAAATTCGCCAGCTCTAAGAAACCCAAAGAAGCCGAGACAGCAGGCTGCCCATAGCATGACATTGTCAGGGATAGTAAATTCTAAAGACTTGTGCAAGACAGACATAAGGTCAGCTGTCACTGGCTGGCGCTGAGGGAGATTTGAGCCCTGGTGTCGTTTGATCCCCCTTAAGAGACGCTGAAGTTGAAGACGATTGACAATTGGGTCCGCAAAGCCATAGTCAATATGTAAAGAACGGACTGCAGACAAATATACTTTAATGGAAGAATGGTGAAGACGATCAGCCAAATGGGTACAAAAACGCATGAGAGTTTGTTCACTGGCTGGTAAAAGGGGCTGACTTGGCTCGATGGGAGTATCCTGACTACAAAATTCTAAAAATTGACGTTGAGCAGAAGCATAAACTTGGCGAGTAGAAGGTGCAAGGCCATTGGTCAAGTAGAACTGGCATTTATCTGTTAAATTACGGGCAGCTGAGCCAGCAGCGTTGACGGAATTGGAGTTGCCCCAGGAGCTGCGTGAGGAGCAAGATGATGGAAACGCTGAAAATCAAAACGAGATAAGGCATCAGCAATGGAGTTGTCTTTACCCGGTGTATGAGAAGCAGTAAAGGCAAAGGAATGTCGGGCTGCCACAAGTGACAAGTGACGGAGAAGAACCATCATGTTTGGATCCTTCGTGGTGCCGGAACGCAAAACATTAACAACCGCCATGTTGTCTGAACAGAACTCAACTCGTTTTGAAGCCCATCGGTGGCCCCATAAGGAAGCAGCGATAACGACGGGAAACAACTCTTTGTAGGCAATTGACAAGGGATGCTGAACAGCTGACCATTCACCCACAAACCATTCATGATCAAAGATTGCACCATAACCCCGAGCACCCGCAGCATCTGAGGAAACGTAAAAATCAGGTAGGGACGCCCACTGTGGGGAGAGCAGGAAACTGAGACCATCCCAAGAATGGAAAAATTCTCGCCACCAGCGAAGGTCTAAGCGAAAGTCTTGGTTGATCCTAATCGGGTGGTCATCACGTCGAAAGGCTGACAACAAATTAATCATACGTCGCAAGAAGGTACGCCCCTGAGGAACTACTTTACATGCATGTTGGAGATTGCCAATGAGAGATTCCAGCTCCTTCCTTGTGCAATGACGTTTGATGGACCAGGATTCAAGAAGAGCAGCAATACGATCAAACTTATCACGTGGCAGACGGGCCTGAAGTGAAAGAGAATCGAGCTCAATACCGAGCACAGTTAAACAAGTGCATGGCCCCTCCAGTTTGTTCGGGTGAAGAGGAATACCCCACTCTTTAAACAGTTTAACACAAGTAGCAATATTGTTCTGGCAGACGGGTGAGTTAGGAGGGCCCAACGTATGGAAGTCATCCAGGTAGTGTAATAGGAAATTCACATTATAATTGTGTTTGAGGATCCACTCAAGCATATCTGCAATGGAGGAGAAGATGAATGGAGCCGAGCGTAGTCCAAATGGAAGCGCCATATCAATAAAATATTTTCCGCGCCACTTCATTCCAAGCAAGTAACGATCATCAGAATGGACGGGGACATTACGATAAGCACTTTCCACATCAAACTTTGCCATCAGTGATCCTCTACCGTGAAGCATGATCCCATCGATGACATCATCAACCTTCATGTACTGCACTGAAAAGGGGTCTTTTGGAATGCCGTCATTGACACTATGGCCTAAAGGACTAGACAAATCCAAGATAAGCCGCCATTTTCCAGGCTGGTACTTCTTTGGGATAATGCCAAAGCGACTCACATGGAGGTTTGGGATAGGTGCTATAGCGAAGGGGCCAGCAACACGGCCTTTGTCGAGTTCCGTGAGGAGATACTGGTCGATGACTGAAGGCTGAAGGGATGCTGAAGGCATATTTTTATTTTCCGATTTTAAAGATACAGCCAGAGGATCAAAACCAAGATGAAAACCATTTGTGAGACCTGAAATCACATAATCCACTTGCGTTTGGTCAGGGTAAGAACCCAGTTCATGCTGAAGTTTTTCCGCATCTATGGGGGTTACTCTGGATGGGGGGACCAGGTCTTGCTGCGAAATGCCCAAAATGGACAACGAACAAGAGGGCAAAAGATGGGGTGCCATTGCGGAGGGCATGCTACTACCAAGAACATCTTGTGGTGTAGGAACAACAACATTAACAGGAACGGGAACCAAACAACTTGAAGAGGAAACTGAACGTGAAGAATGTACACTATTTACAAATGGTTTGGATCCCCTTTCAACGCCGCTGACGTTTGCTTTGGGATGGGGGAGTTGACTGGGAGCGCCGATAGGAAGAGGTTGAGGCCCGAAAGGGACAGTTGACGCGTGGATGATCACCTTCACATTTCTCACAGCGATGGCGGTACCGGCATTGACCAAAGGTCCAGCGACAGGCGCCATCATTCCAAGAACGGCAAAAGGTGGATGAACTGGCAATCGACGCTGAAGCTGGGGATGAAGTGGATGGCTGCTGGCTTGACTGAGGATGGGGTGATGCAAGAGTATGGAAGTTGTACAAATCATGGTTCATGCGAGACCAGTCCACCAAACCTGCTGCAGCTGCGTCCTTGCGGAATGCAATATCGTAATGGAGCCAAGCCTTCCCCGGGAACTGGCGTGATGTCTTAAGAATTAGCAGCTTGTATTGTGTCATGTCCTGCCATCTGGAAGGATGAGCACAGCAGAAAATCCAAGAGTACACGGTGAATGCCTCAACCCATGTCATGATATCAGTGATCTCTTGCACCCTTTTCTTGGAAGAACTCACAAGAAGTTTGCCATCCAAGTACGTTTGGGGCTCTGTCTCCTGGGCTTTTAAGTTCTCGGCTAGCAGGTCAGCAAGATCAACAAATTGGCCCGACCTAATTTTTGTCACCAACTTCTCAGGGATAGGGGAGTAACCGGGGCCAACAACAAACGGCCTATTCAGGGACGTTGAGGTAGATGCACTTGTGGAATTAGGACCAACGGAGAACAATGGCGTAAAAGACTGGCTCAAAGATGGCAATCCATTCGCGGCACCACGGGAACCAAACACGGATGGCGAAGATAACGAAGAATTGCCTAACGTGCAATAAGTTGAGATAAATGGAGGAACGACCAAATTACCTGAGGACTGGCCCGCGGAAGAAGGCAGTGGTTGGTTAATAACAGCAGAACCGGATGACGTTGTGCCCGACGACGTTGTGTCCGATGCCGCGTATCCCGCCGCCGAAGAACTCGATGAGTGACTTTGTAAAGCCGCCAAAATACGAGGTAACGTATCCCCCAAGGCTTGAGAAAACGCTCGACTGAGGTCTTGTTGAGAGAGGATGACGGAGGGCGGAGTGGTCACCGGATTCGAATTAATGGGAGGACTTGCGGCTGAAGAGGGAGGATCGGCTGAGGAAGAAGGCTGATTTGAATCCAACATGGCGGCCGCACTGTTGTTTGTTCCACGCCTGGTACGATGTGCCATACAAACGAAAGAAACAACCGTAAGATTCGAAACGACGAACGAAAAACAAATGATGCACACGCTACTCAGGATAAGGACAAAGGGAAAGCCTTGAAGACGAGGTCCCATGAACTGCCACGCTAATAAACACGCTAATGCCCGAGAACGCTACGGCACACTTCAGTCGAAGAGCACATGGGATCTGGCGCATGCCCATGTATGAAACGCCGCTGACTCCAAACAACACTGGCGCTCTTTGTTGTTAACTCCGTTGACAGGGCTGAAAAACGACTGCGCATGCTCGAGATCAGCATTTCAAAAGTCGATTTTGGCGTCGTGTCACTCGAGAAAATAGAACTTGGGACGCGATTTAAATGTATTTTCTGTGGTGGAGATTTTTTCAGACAAACTGGGAATTTGTCTATCTACTGTTTGGCTGTTTTAAAAGTCGTGGAAACCCAGCGAATTCTTGAGATCATCGGCTGCAGCACTACGGTGAGTGAGTCCTCAGATTAAATTTAGCATTGCACTTTATATAGCTATACCTTACCAAACTCTTGTGCAACATTCATAGAGTTAGGTTTGTTTTAGACAATAATTTCCAATAAGTTTAAGTAAACAATCTATTTCCAAAAACAAAACTTTGCGATCATACTTGCGAAACAGATATTTGGCTCCCAAACAAGAAATGAAACCCACAAGTGAATAAAGGCTTCTGTCGGAGCGTTCGTAATTATAAGCGTTTCTCTCAACAGAATCATTTCCTAGGTTATTAAAGCGAATTACTTGTCTTTCTTGTCTACAAAGTACTTGCCTCTCGTGTGAGACAATAGACTCGGATAGTGTGTACGGGGTAGCGACAGTATTCAGTTACAAATTCTTGCAGCTGATTGTTGGCCAGATGAGCTGAGATTGTCGTTTTCTCGTCTAAAACTGTAGTCAAACATGTAGTGTCACATACCCATAACACTTATATGTGGAAGTAAAATGGCAGCTGACTGCCAGATAAGATTATTTATATCAACTGTAACAGAATCAGTAATTTTACCATTTCTTGATTATGACCTTTGATCATATAAATTGGAACATAATTGTTGGTAATTCCTTTACCTCATTATTTTATTTCTGATCGTGATTGGGCTTGTGCACAAAAATGTTTATCTTGTGTAGTTTTTTCTGCTACTACATTGCCCTATAGTTTTACAAACACGTGAAAGCTTATGGTAAATGTTTATTTTTCAGTGACTCAGATTCCAAGGAAAATGCTTTAGTGCTGGGGAGTGTTCTGGTAAACATGCAGATCATGATATGATACAGGATCTTGGTTTTTTTTTATTTGTGAGAAATAACCAGCAGGCCCTGCAGAAGAGGAAGTATAAGAAGAACTTAGAACTAAGTCAACAGAGGCCATCAAGAGTGAAATGGGGACAGTGGAAGGTGTCGTCGCAGTGATTCTCCCACAGCCCCACCAGCTGTACTGCCCACCACACCTAAAGCTAAAACTCAAGATGATTCATACACAGCAAACATTTTCCTCACTGTGACTGATTTCTGGACATTTCCATGTTGTATAGGTGTTTGATGTAAGGGTAGGGCTTCCTTGAAATCCCAGAGGTAGTGTTATACCACTGGTTCTCAGTAGATCACCCTGTTTTTTCCATGTGCTGAATTTAGGGGCTCACATGACTGGTGGTGTATGCAGAGCTTCTTTTAAATAAAAATCTGTACATTTCCCACTTGTGAATAGTTTTTATTTGTATCTAGGATTTGACAGGCCCATACATCCTGAGATCAGCTTTGCAATAATCCAGTTTTTTTTTTCAAACAAATATTGTGCACTTGAAGGGTCAAGTCCGGGACTTTATTGCCATAATTATGTCAGTTTTCAGAATATTTCATTCATTTTTTTAGAGATGATCTGCAATACATTATAAACTGCAACTTTTCTTTTACCAGTTTTCAGTTTCCTGTAAAGAAAGACATCTGCTGGTAATTTATGCGATATTAAGAGTGTGTGTTGCGTGGCACTTTAATTACCATTTAAAATTAGTTAGTAAAAGCAATTAAAAATGAACCAACATATTCTCGATGTTCATTTATTTAGCTGTAAAGTGACTCATTGGATGGCAAAATCAATTGCATGAAAAGCAAAGGACCAGTCGTCAAGTAATGAAAACATCCCAAAAATAACTATTTTGAAGGAAGTCACCAAAGGGTGAACTATTGTCCTGAGTGTGGTGCTGTATCCTAAAAATCTGACCTATGGACAACCCCCTCAAGGATATGGCACAACTAGCTGCATAGAGTCCACTTTCCTTTTGTAATGCAGTCCTTGTAATGTAGTCTGTCAAGAAGTTTAGAAAATTTGTTTCCAGTGTTACATCACCTGTGAACTTTAACTGAATTAAAAACCCATCTTCCAGTTAAATTAAATCATAATATGTTACCTAAAATAGTCCTCAATTATGTGAAACAGAGGTAAATGACTGTCCTGGTAGCTCTTTTCTTTTGCTGGAAAAGTTTTGACTGCCCGTAATACAAGCAAGGAGGTCCTTCAAGAGTCCAGGGCTGTTTTATCAGTAAACTGCTTCATTGCTTTTCGACATAATACTCTTTTCTGGAGCGGTTGTCTGGTGTCTGTACAGGGCTTTTTAAAATGGTGTCAACTCCAGTGAAATGATGATTCTCTTTTCCTTTTCCGTGGCTGTTCAAAATCTTAAAAAGGCGGACTGGAAATTACAGCAATGTCTGAAATTGTTTTGATGGTCTTTTAGTAAAGGACTCACAGATCAACCAGCGACTGTCCTGACGCTCGATCGATCGGCGATGTTTTAGACAAGCTAAGTCTCCGGAGGCACAGTGCAGCTGGGGGCCTAATACACCCAAAACAGGACGCTTGCCGGAAGTTTCCGTGAACAACGCACTCACTAAGATAATATGTAACACAGCCAGCTGCACGAGCCGCATTTTCGCGGCACGGGCTCTTGACTTCGCGGTAAAATTTCGGTTTGTGTTCAGGTATGAAAATGTTGTGTTCAGGAGATATGTTTAAGCTATACTATCGTTTGGTCTTTGTCGAAAGTTCTAGGCTTAGCTGGTCTACCAAAGTCTTAACTGAAGCAAAAAACCTCGGCACTTTTCATATTTTCAAAAATTCCGCCATTTTACGTACATGTTGCTATGGTTTCAAGTTGTCATCCCCAGTTTCCCCGCGCGAACCGATGACATGCGCAGACGTTATTCAGCTCTGTCAACTCCGTTAAATTGCATTTAACTGCATTTTTTTTCAAGTTAGTTTTCTGGGAAATACTCCACATTTCCGAATAAAAGATTAGTGTTCCCTTATTTGCTTAATTAAGTGATAGTGCGATAGTTTGGTGGTAATACGTTTTTTTTCTGTAATGCACAAAAACCTACCTGTAGAATAATTTCAAAACATTCACCGTGCGCTATGTTTTGTAAATTCGTTTGGTGCGAAATACTCCAAATGTTCTGATAAAAGAAATGGTTTCTATCTTGCCGAACTGGTAATATTGATAATTTGACTTTTATTGGTTTTTCCTGGGGCGAAAACAATTCTTCAAACCTTCAAAGCGGTTCTTTAAATGGAGTTTTGATCGACAGCGAAAGGAAATCAGTCGAATAAGTTTCATCAACAGAAAATTCTTGACAACATTGACACTTATCAAAGATCATCAAAGATAGTTTTGTCCTCGCTTGAATACATACCTCTACATAAGGGACTCCTTCAAGGTATTGTTTTTATAGTCGGAAACTAATGTTGTCTTTTTGTTAATTCTGTCCATTGCTCCTGTAAAACAAGACATATAATCCCAAAGTGGTGTCCATGTACTCGTTGCTCAATCCTGAACTCCGTTGAAGGAAAACCTTGCCTGATGTCAGTATTTTCGAAACTCCGTTGTTTTTAATAAAGATTTTCAAGCACATTCCACTTTGGTAGAAGTTCTTGCTCTCCATCACATACGTTTCCAATCCTCGTTTAGGTTAAGAATCATTGACTTGTAAATAATTGTACAGTGGTATAAACAGTAAACTAAAATCCACCACCGCTTTCGAAAACACGATATTGTGAACGAATGCTGTGAACATTTGCAAACATTTAGAGCTAACTTGTTTTCACGGAGTTCAAATAGGCTCTTCAGGTAGACGATAAATCAAAACAAGTACAGAAAGCAGCCTGTCTTACCAGGATTAAGACAATCTTTGTTCCCAAGGTGTAAAAGAAGCATTAGTCGCCATTCTGAACGAAGTGCCGATGAATTCACTTGAGAAAGAATCAATCTGCACGAGGAGGAAAACATTCCGCTTTTTTTGGTGCCAATGGTCCAAAGATTTGAAAACAAATGAAGTAATGTTCTTCGACAAGCACCGATCCACCCAAAACGTCATCTTTTCAAACGTAAAGAGAGTCATCAGGGCGAAAGAAACGCCCAATGAAATAAACCTGGAATAAACAGACTTGAAACCGTGTGCTGAGAGTGACGTGACAATTTCTGCACATGCGCAATTGCCTATCTTGTCGTGTTGAAATTTTCAAAATTTTGTAACTCGGGAAGAACATAATTCCGCTTCCGCTCGGTAAATTTCTTTGATTTTTTGCATGTAAACTCTTCTATGCCCAAAGAGTTTTTCAAGCGAAATTGAAAAAATTCTGTCGGACGGGAGAAAAGTTAAAGGTAAATTTTAAAAAAAGTGTTTTTTGCTGAAAGTTTTCGACAGAATTTTCTTAAACTTAATCCTTAGGTAGCTTATTAGAATCAAAGGCCGTATGCAAAATTAAAAGAAATTTCACCGTCAAATTTTCAAGCAAACTCAGGATATCTCTATTTTATGGTCATACTTCAAAACCCAACTGCATTGCCATGGCAACAAATTTCTTAAGGAATCTCCAAAAAACTGACACTTTGATATTATCATTATTTTGTGGCAAAATTTGATCATGATTGGCCAACTCTAACCTAAATATTTTAACTCCCAAATATAATGCATCGAAAAAAACCGGAACCCTTTCGAGCCACCTTAAATCACATTTGGCACTGGAAAGGCCTAAGCCACCAATATTGCTCATTATCCATTATCTTAACTTAGTTCATTTACCCTGCTTTTCCAAACCAGTTTCCCATGACTGCTACCACACATGGCCAACCAGTGGATTGAAGGAGACCTGACAAAAATTACCAGTCATAAGAAACTCACCACATAGTACTGTAGGCATACAACTGGAGTGAGCCTTAAATAATATCACTGTCATTAAAATATAGCCTACGCGTAGCCATACCCTCCCCCCGCCGAGGAGAAAACGGGGAACTAATTGTCTGGCTTAGGATCCTCCCACACGCCTCCTCTGTGTCTCAGATTTGAAACCCCGCCTAGACAACAAAGAACACATCTCTTCGGCTGGTCAGACCTGACTTATAGCATGTGTGTTTTTTTTTGGAATACCACAGGAAACCCCTGTTATCTTGAACTGAAGCTCCTTTCTCTTGGTTGATATTCAATCTTACCTTTACTACTCGCTATCTTGAAATTCCCTTATCTTGAACAATTTTTGGCTTCCCTTCATGTTCACGATAGCTGGAGTCTACGGTAGTAACCAAGGGTACTAACACTGTCATGAACGTGGGGCCATTTGGTTATCCCTAGTCAGTCGTCCACAGTCTGTGTTACTCTGAGCATTGGCATTGTATTTAATTATTGTGCATTGTAGAAAAAAATATTCCGGCTCACCATTCAGTGCCATAAACACTCCATAATACCAAATGTTATAAACTCCTATCCATTTGCTCACTGTTCCAAACATGAATACCTACCACAAATAAAAGAATACAGACTTACATTTCTGAGACAAATTTTTATGGATACTCAGAGGGCTCTAAACATATCATTCAATTCAAAATATCAACTTGTCAAGAAGAATTTGTAGCCATGTCATTGTTCTGTTCTCAACTTCTGGCTGGCTAATGTAAAACTTCCTCTCAAAATGTTGTCTACACAGCCCGATCAGTTGATGTAGTTGCACTGTAAACAATCTACATACAACTCTCGATCTCACATACTTTGAAATTGACTAAACTACATTGTATATAATACAATGTAACTAAGTTGGGTTTTTGCAAGCCATCCTTGAATGGGCTTTATGCATGTTATGCCACCAGTTAGAAATTATTTACCACCAAGCTTAGTTTGTACAAAATTATTTGCAACCCTTTGGCAACTTGGAACTGTTTTTGCCCGAGTACATTGTTTTCAATTTTCCTGATTTGGGAACTCATTTATTAAAAAAACTTAGCAAGTTCACACTTCAAAAGCGAGGCTCAGGTGTTGAACTTGGCGAGGATGACATAGACATGCATAAGGGCTATTCTTATCAGATAGTTGATCTTGTAAAAGTTGGCTTTCAAATTGTTACAGTTTGCACAAGCATTAGGAATGCTGTAGAGAGATATCACAGCCAGTATGAAAGATGCTAAAGGACCACTACAGGGGGAAAGTAAGGATCAGTTTTCACACAGTATGAGCTGTTTGGGTTGAAATGGAAAACCGTGACAGGAAAAAATATGACAAAAAACTCATGTTCTCTTACCATTACTGCTGATGAACACATTCCAAATGCTAAGACTCTAGTTAAGTTAAATCTATGAAAAAGAAATACCAAACTGTAAAAAAAAACTTATTGTACTGAACTTCCTGTAAAGAGAAACAGTACTACATGGAGCTCTGTTAATGCTTTGACTCAGAGAGTCAAAACTTGAGTCATGAAATGTGGTGCTAATGTTTAAACCTAATGATGAAGTCCTTCATTGTTACCATTTAAATGAAAGCTATTGAGGATTATTTTCATATAGTCTTGTTCACTTGTCAATGTTTAAAAAAATAGGAATTTTTCCACGTTTGAACTTGGGTGCTCTTAAGTGGGAATTTCTGCAACTGCTCCCTGTTTTCTGGAGGATTTTTTCACCCTGTCATTATGTTTCCTATACTCTTTAATCCACCTTCTGCTGATTTATCCGTAATAGCATGCAAGAAAAACCACCGGAACACTGGGAATAGTTGCAGAGATTCCCACTTAATCTTAAGGTGCCTATGAAATTATTTCTTTTTTGGTGTTTTTCTGTATTTTATTTTATGCAAAGAACGAAAATAATATGTACTTATTGACTGAGTGGGAGGGCCGGAGGGGAAAATATTTGGCTCGAGGTCAGGACGTACGGACCGAGCGTAGCGAGGTCCGTGCGTCCTGACCGAGAGCCAAATATTTTCCCGTCCGGCCCGACCTAACTCAGTCAATAAGCATTTTATCATATGACCACTGCATTTTTTTTTTGTCTTTCTTTCGTGGATACAGACGCGGCGGCCCGTTTCGCGCGCATTTTGAAAAGCCAATGGTAGCTTGTAATTTGTTTGGGAAGCCAGTAAAGTGCATTTGAACTGCGATGTGCGTACAAAATTTTTGAACTTGTGTTAAAATTGTCAACCAAATCTCCGAGTTTTAGCTCCATTCCAAGAAGATTTAAATCCGACTAAATTCCTCGTACACGATTGCAGTTAGTAGAAATTTCGAAGGAAACGTTTATGAAGGACTACAACAAAGAATTTGCACGACGTTTCGGCTAGTCGTGCTCATCTCTCAGCGAAGACTGAATTTATCCTGATTGAACAACTTAGCGACGTTTCTTCTGAGTCGAAATTCACAATTGGTTTGAACGAGAGGATTAATTAATTTTCCACCAAGGATTTTGGATGTTAAAAACAACATTAGATCTTAATTTATGAAACTACATAAAGACTTGGAAAGGGATTGTACAGGCAGTTCAGTATTTTGCTACGCTTCGTTTCCCTTCGGCTTCAAGTTGTTTAGTTTACCACGGATCGTAGGATTCATGAACGTCTGCTGTTGCTGCTTAGTCCTTGAATTCGCTAGTTCCTCGACGATGTTGAGCTCTGCATTACAGTTGATGTCCAAATTGTGCTTAAAATGCTTCGTGAAAACAAGCGGGAAACTGTGTCATTGCCAGGTTAGTCGTAAACATGTACTCGCATTTTGTTTGTTGTGATTTAAAAATTACGCAACAGAAAAAGAAATTTGAGTTTACTTCGCATTTGCATTTTTTCTTCAATGTTTATCATGACTTCAAACCAGGATACGTCTTTGTCCGATTATGTTGTTTCAGTTTTTGACGGCTTTTAGTTCGATTTTATTGTTGTTGTCAGGAGTATTTCTTCATCATTTGCCAAGTTTAAACACGTTTTGGTTTAATTTTTGCGCCTGCAAACTACATCGCTTTCTAGATAGTAAAGTTTTAATAAACATGTTGGACATTCTTTGCTTTTTAGAAAAATCTTAACTATCGTTCATCTGAATTCAAAGCTGTGGAATCAACTGGTCCCAATCCCGTCATCTTGCGGCAGTAGCGGGGCCGTACGCTTTTCTAGTAGGGCCGTACGGCTTTTTCCGGCCCTGCTAGAGCGAGGCGTACGGCCCTCATACGGGACTTTTTTCCATATGGTTTTCAAAGGAAATTGCGCGCGGGTCCGTACGGGTCATATGATAATTACCATTTTCAGGTAACCAAAAGGAATACCAGATTTTCAGCTGCTCAAAGATGCGAACTCTCAGTTCAAACCTGGCGCCTATTTTTGGGGGGGACTGGGACAAGTCGAGAAACAATGACGTAGGAACGATGATCATCACTTTGTTTATAAGCCAAAATTCCCCTGGACTCTCTAGTGTGGTGGTTGATAAAAGCTGTTTTTTACTTTGTCACAAATGGCGGACAGCGACGATTGCGTTTCTCTTTCGGTGTCTGAAGATAGCCAGGATGCTTCTGATCATTCTGATTCGAATGAAGTGGTCGTGAGTGATTTGGTTGAGCCGTATCAAGACAAACCGCTTGGCCGCTCGAGCGATGAAAGTGAAGACAACGAAGAAGATGCAGATAGCCTAACACCACCTAATTTACGAACGAGATTCGAAGGAGAAAAGCTGCTAGACGAATGGTAAGAATGCTTTTCCTTGGATTATAGCCTCTTAACAATAGGATTAAACTTTGGAGCCTTTGAAAGTTAGCCAGCGTCAGTTGTTTTCATCTGCACGTTCCTACATGTACAGACTCATTTACTTTTTAATTAGTGACTGTCAGATAGAGCACATTTTCATTATTTTGACCCTTGTGATTTGCATTATCTGCTTTTCAGGTGCGACTGTGGTCAGTGCAACACTGACCAGCTAACAAGTGTTCTAGAATATCGATGAACGTTGCTGGGAAGTCTTACAGGCTCGACAAAAGTTGACCTTTGATGGCAGCACTGAACGGCCGGATAAAGTGCATAACGCAGCATGACGATTACAACGCGATGTTGCAGAGTCTTGAAAGTGGAGTCAAAACGACAGCGCAAGAAGCCGTAGCTTCCACTTGATCAAAGGAGACTGCAATAGTCTCAGAATAACTTGGATCCTTTAGACACTCTATACCTCATCTGTGATAAAGAAAGTTGCATGTCTTACACATAACCACAAGCAGACATCTGATCACGGACTTAGAAACTTGGGATCATTCAGAAAACATCACTCTTTTAAGCGGCTTTAAGGAATCTTGCAATTAATCTGAGCCCAAAAAGCTAACTAATTGCCAAAGAGCTAGCACACACAACGGCACAGAGACTTAAAACAGCTCTAAGAACGTAACTTAAAACCCTCCAAATAGTTTATATCACAGTTTACATCTCTTGATCAATAGGTCAACCACACCGGCACAATTGTGTCGCCTTTAGATCACCTTGATCAGAGGGACAAGGCTGTTGCGAATGTACTAAGAAAGCTCTATTTGGAATGGTTAGAATAACTTAAGCGACTAGCGGGAGTCGTGTTTGGCCTGTCATTTTACATACTGTCATACGTTCAAAGCAACTCTCCTCGAAGTGCACGGAGCATAGATGAGATTGTTTGGAAGGATTCCAACCCGGTCGATGTCTGCGGACGAATTTTGTCCATTTGTTCCGCCTATCTGGTTCGGAAGAGAAATTGTGCAAACTCACGTTTTTAGTGAACTGCTTATTCTTACAACTCATCATATTGGGGCCTCTGGCCACGTAATTTTCTTCTCGCTTTCCTTATCGGCCATTATGCCCGCAGCACTGAGTCATCATTTCTACGTCACAATGTTGTAACATGATCGTTTTGGCCGCGCGGCAAAAAGAACCACTTTTCGGCGCGACGAACAAAACTTTCATGCGCTAAAAAAATTGTTTCGCATCGTTTCGAACCCTTAAAACCCTTCAGTTTGAGACCACATAAGGTGAAACCTTTCAGAAATCGAAAAACTGAAATAATTTCATAGGCACTTTAAGGTGGCTCGAAAGGGTTTTTTAAAAAAAATGCTATAAACCTTTTCAAACGAGGAAAGATTACAAGGAAGTATTTCTGAGCAAGTGGGCAATCTATGAATATCTTGACAATTCTTTTGTCGGGCAGTACTTTAAGGCTGGTTGTGACGTCATAACCATTACCATGACAACCCTAAAGGTCACAAAAAGACCCCCAAATTTCAGTTTTCGCCAATAATATTATCCGAAAAACTAAGTCAGTGACCTACCCTTTTTATTGCATTTTTAGAAAGCTCTCTAAATTCTTTAACTTCTCTGACGGTATAGCAAAAAGTTATTCAGTAGAATTAAATAAGTTACATCGAAAAAGCCATTTTATGAATTACAAAAAATTCCCCTGAATAAGGTTCTTCCAAAAGCTTCTATTTGAATTGGCACACTTAGTGTTACACGCATGCAAAAAATCAGGATGGGTCACCGAGCAAAATTGCGGATAAAAATAAATGTTTCGTACAAGTTTTATTTCCGGTTTCGGCAATTTTACGTGGCATTTAATTTCCGGTATTTTGCGCGCGCGACTTATTAATAAATAGAAATTTGGATTCACTCAGCTAACGCGTGCATTCTTGCTATGTCGAGTGTAGGCTACACGCACGCGCAGCTAAAAACCCTTTCGAGCCTCCTTAAGTTGCTTTATGCAACTGGGCCAAGGGCTGCAATTGTTGAAGAAGCCTTAGATTATTAAGTCTTGTGCTACAACTGCATTCCTGTGATAAATTCATCCAAGGAACAACTGAATGTCTGTGCAAAACATATCCCAAATGTACATAGTGCACTGCTTGAAAACACTGGCACTAATGGCCCATACATAAAGCAACATAAATTATGTGGTGTATTAACACTTATTATTTTGAATGAAATAGCATAATCCAGGTCCATACAGTAATAAATTTAGATTGGTTAAAATAAATTTGAAACAGTACGGCAAACCAATTAGAAGCACCACTCAGATTTGGTGAAACATTCTGTGAAATAATGGTCTAAAATCATCATACCTGTCACCCAAAATTCCACTTATGTACAGACCCTGTGGAAAAGCACAAGGTTTTAGTTAGCAAAAAAGGCAATATCTTATTATAAATAATTAATGAAGACAAACCAGGGGATACTTAAAATACACAGTCAAACTTTGATTATCCTGACTTGGTGGGACCACTCAAAATTGTCTAAATAATTGAGAAGAATGAATATTTTATTGACAAAAGGCAAAACAGAATAAATTGCCAAACAAGATTTAGGTGAGCAATCATGGTTACCATAGCCATTTTCAGAGGAAACTGTTAGTATTTTATAGACAGCTAAACTACAATGTAGCTGCATGCTTGACTTCATCTTTTTTGATGGCATTCTCAAAAAATATGCTGGGGAACATGGAGTAAATACCCACCTACTGTCACTCGCAAATGTTCCTAAATAAATTGGGATCATACAAGGGTTGATTGGAACATCACTTCAAACATCGTCAGCTGCTTGCTGACAAACAGTGATCACATATTAAGTTTCCTTGAAAATAGAATTACTGGGTACTTTTGTTTGTTTGTTTTTAATTACCTTACATTTTTCATATAGTTAATATATTATTAAATAATTATTTTAGTTACAAGTAAGTCTATGACATATGACTAGCCATTCATATTTTCTATGGACAAATAAAATTATAATCTATTTGCTTAACAGGCCTTTGTCGGCAAGTCACTCCTAAAAAACTTAGCCCAGTAGTCAACAATTAAATATCTAACACCATTCTACATTAATATTATTATTTTCAAACATGAGTCACGAGTCATTTTGCGACCAGTATGACGTACAATTTGCAAAAAAATCAATTCTACGAAAAACTGATTAAGAACCCTCATGTTATCATTGGAAGCCTTTTAGGCATCACTCAAAATCAAGTTCACCAAACAAGAATTCATGCAGCAAGAGTAAGCTGATAGTACATTATATCTGTTAAAACTGAAGTTGGATAAATTTAAGCTATGCTTGCAGATCATAAACACAATAAATAATGCAAAATAATGCAATCAAAAGAGTACACTGGAATGCGATACAAGATGTTAGACTGTTAGTACATGTACATCAGTTCTGGATTGTAAAACTGCAGTGGCCTTACCACAGCATAAGCCAAGAGGAAGGTAGTATCCATTGCACCAAGAAAAACTTCAGCATGATGCTATGTGAAACAAAAAGAGAATTATAACTAATTTTTAATCAATCTTGTTATAATTTATGAAAGATCCTGTAGTTACCCACAGGAAAAAAAGACACACTTTCCTTTGGTCCTTGGTCAGCAATAAAATTGTAAATATGTGTAGATCATTATGTTCCACATTTGTTGTCATTTAGCAGTTCGGGAGGATACCAGTTCTGGAAGAAACGAAAACAATTGTTCTACGTCACGAAACGTCATCGATCAAAACATTGGATCGCATTTCATAACAATATTCTCTGCAGCAAAATTCAAGATGGCGGACAAGCGCGAGGAAAGTACATACGATTTTTATTTAATTTCGTGCCGTAATCTTTTTTCTTTGTCATGTTTGCAGCTCTGAAGTTGTAAACGAGCTTATTGCCAACATAAAAACGGTCGGAGTTCGCTTTCTCTTCCCGTAAGTCTACACTTTTTAGTTTTATTTAGTTTAAGCACTGGTCAATCGAAGAGAGTTTACGGAGTTTATGAGAGGTCAAACTCTCGCTCTCGTTTGGGCGGCTTGGCCTGAACTCTTGCGCCCTCCTCGACTTTGAACGTGCTTAAATTTGTCATGAGAGTCATCGAGAGTTTTCTCTAAAGCATAACGAAATGAACGCGTCACTCGTGACGGACTTTTGATAACTCTCGTTCTGGTTTGGCCCGAGTTGATGATAGTCAATGGGAGTCGACGAAAACTCTCAATTCTCATCAACTCTTACTCGTTTGGCCCGGGCTTAAGTTGTGTGTTTTCTTTCTTTTATCGAATGTGCCCACATATCATTGTATTTTAAGTTAAGGGCTAATTGTTAAGTCGAGCCTGTAATGCGAGGTATCATTGAAAGCGCCCCTTCATCTAAGACTGAAAAAATATGGAGCGAGCTTGTCATATTATCGCATTTCGTTCAGACTTTGTATTTTTTAATTTTTTGTGATTTTTTGTAAAACATAAAGCATGGCTAGAAAAGGTGCCATAGAGCTTGATATAATACTGTAGTTTGCATTTCAGTATAGGGATTGGTAAATGCCTGTACCAAGAAAGGTGAAATGGAGCAATAAATGTTGGTCTTTGAAATTGTTTTGCAGTCACACTTAATTGCCCTTGCAGGATTCACCTGAAAATTTCATTCTGTGGTGATATAAATCCTGTGATTGCCAAAGTGTAAAAGTACATAGAAAAGTACATTTATGTTCATGTATTGCTAGCAGAACATTTTTCATATAATTTTAAAAGTCATCTCAGATCCTGAAGGGTGTCAGAGGGTTTATTGTGAGTGTAAATTGAAAAATCCTTGGTTGCAATATATTTCATCTAAGCCTGGGAACGTTTAATTTGTTCTTGTTATCGAGACAAAAATGCAAATGTGAAAGAAGAAATAAGCAGTCAAAATGTTTCAGGTTAATACTATTTTATTTCGTGTCAACTCTCTACATCTTATTCTTCTTTGTTCCTCCATCCACCTAGAAACAAATCACAAAAACAATTTTTAATTTGTTGATTTAATTTGCATGATAACTGAGCAAATCATGGGGAGGATTCACAAAGCCCTTCTCATCTATGATGTACCCTAAGTATTGGTTCTTAATAAAAGCCTATTGTTATGAAACAATACACAGAGGATTATATCTTAGTTAGGAGAGCTTTGTGAAAATACCCAAGCAGGGCCGTAGCTGCTTTGAGGCAAACCGAGGCACTTGCCTAAGTCTCTTTTTACGTTGTTTTTTTTTTGAAGGGGAAAGTAAATACCAAGGAAAAGAATTTAACCATGGACATTGCCACAGTTATACTGGCTACAGCCCTGCCAGGTCATATCTGGCACAATTCAGAGATTCTTTTGATTCTCTAATAACAAGAACTATATCATTATAATGTTCCTGACAGGTACTGTAATCTTACTGCCTTGTCCCCAGCATGCACATAATGGCCCAAGATAATTTAGCAGAGGGCACTGGGAAAGATGGAATGGAGGAGAAAACTAAAATAACTATTCTTCCTGTAGTTTCCCCTCTTGCACATACAAGTGCACTTTAACTAATATTTTCCAACAAACCTGTACTTCCATCTTCCCTCCTTCTTCAACATTTGTCAGGCCTGTTGTTATTGCTGCCACAGCCTCATCCATAAAATTATGCTTAATGAGGAGAACCCATTCACAGGGATGTAGCCCCCCCTCCTGCCTGCTTGTTTTGGACCTACTATCTGGTTATAATTTATATAAAAATGCTTATCTCCTACTCAGGGAAATTTTTAATATATGTTTTGGAATAACATTTAAAATTATAATTACTGGTAATTTGTTACGGAGATAATCAGAATCTTTGCATTGCAAATTGAACAAGCAGTGATAAAAAAACCTTGGCACACAGAGATCTACATTTATTGTGCCACACATGCAAAGGGTGTACATCTGGGGAAACCAAAGCCACATTTTGTTGCCACAATTGAGAGATTTGTTGCCAGAAGAGATTACACTTTGTCTTTCGTTTTCCTTTAACTTGAAGGTTAGCTCCACAAATGCAGCAAGAGTTCTCTATAATTTGATGATGAACCTCCATGGCTATCGTTACTTTTAGGGGACTCGCGATACATAGGAAAAAAACCAGTGAAAAACTGTTTGAATGCACGCGCAAAAATGACGAGTGACAAATTTGATGACGAGCGTTTATTAGCGAGAAAAACAAATGAAAACAAAATGAAAAATGGTTAAACACTCATCTACAGTATTTAGGGTTAAGCACTGATCGATAGTGATTAGGCCTAAGAACTCATCTATACTTCTGTTTAGGGTTAAGCACTGATTCTACGACGGTTAGCGTTGTTATTGTTGAATTTAGTTATTTCTAAACTTTGTACAATTAATTGAATTCGTCATTTTTGCGAGTGAATTAAATTCGTCATTTTTGCGCGTGCATTCAGACAATTTTTCTCTATATAGCGCGAGTCCCCTAAAAGTAACGAAAGCCACCTCCATTTCTTACAATTTCTGTAGGCAGTCAAGACACATGAAACTAAATTTAGCAAGGAATTAAAACTGTAACAGTAGGAGCATGAAAGATAAATCATCAGCAAAATTGAAACAGCGATTGGCAAACGCTATCAAATTTATTCGAAGTAGTAAAAATATAAATAAAGTTCCTATACTCTCACTGATTTATCATACCGTCAATTTCTGTAGGCAGTCAAGACACATGAAGCTAAATTTAGCAAGGAATTAAAACTGTAACATGTACAGTAGGAGCAGGAAAGATAAATCATCAGCAAACTTTAAAACAGCGATTGGCAAACACTCTTAAATTTATTTCGAAGTAGTAAAAATGTAAATTAACTTCCCCCATATCACTGATTTATCACACCTTCAAATGATGCCTGTATTATGCCTCAAAACGCTAATGACAGCTGTAATGACTGAGCGAACATAAGCGCTCTTGTCCAGATCGAAGCGATGTATCAAGGAATGCATACAGTGTATGAGCAAAGCATCCAAGTAGTCAACTTTAAAATGGATTACCATTTTTCCTAGGTGGTTACCAGCGACGAAACTTTCCAAAAACAACATTTATTAACGGCACAATGGAGGAAAATTGTTCTCTTGGACTAGAAAATTCTCCATGACAGAGAAAACAAAACAAAAGAAACGTATACTTACATTTCATGTCCGCCAACATGGCGGCATTGTCCACGATCCACAAACTTTCGTTGCTGAAATATCTGTTGTTAACTCTACTTTCGTCACCAAAATGCAACTGTGCTAGCAGCCATCTTGTTTTCAACCAGATTTGCTACTCAAAGTTCCCAGATATTGCGCCTAGAGTCTGGTAAGGAGCTTTTAGCATTAGGCACCAATTTCTCTCTATTATTTTTACCGATTTTTGCGTATTTTCACAAGAACAAAAGAAATGTGACGTCACACTTTCTTCCAGAACTGGTAATCCTCCCGAACTGTTTAGAAATGCACAGTAATTTTCAGGAGTTTAGTTGTAGCTCTGGTACTAAGTATGTTTCTGTTTAACAAATTTTAACAATGTACTAAATTGAACTCATCAACAATAGATGAGCTTGGGGAAGGTGCCTGAAAGAATGGTGGAGCCAGAAGCAATTGGGCCGAGCACGTCGGGTAACCATGACAACCCTGTGAGCGGCAATCACCAGGCACCGTCACACTGATAACAGTGGAACAATGATACTTACCACATACTTACCATACCAGGAAATGAAAAAAAAGGGGGGGGGAGGGCAGGGAGTGGAAGGACGGAGAACCGTCGACTAGCGAACAAGCACGTGAAATGAATTGACCTCAAAAGCCGAACTGTAAAACACAAAAGGCCCCTGCGGCAATCCCCCGGCCACCCCGCAAGCCCACCACGTGGAAGACCGCTGACCAGCATTGCTTCGAGTTTAACTTAGCCTAAATTACATTTAGCCACATTTAAACTCATCAACAATAGATGAGCTTGGGGAAGGTGCCTGAAAGAATGGTGGAGCCAGAAGCAATTGGGCCGCGCATGTCGGGTAACCATGACAACCCTGTGAGCGGCAATCACCAGGCCTCGCCCTCCAAGGTGCTTGGAGAGCGACGGGCCCGCGAACAGGGTGGGAGAGGGACCAAGACCCCAAACCTTCCAAGCACCGTTCCCCCAATGCCCACATCTAACAAGGCAGACAAAATAGTACGTACCAGACCAAGAAGAGTAAACAAACCAGTACCAGCTCACCGTAGACCGAGCAGCAATCCAGTCTTCATGAGGAAGCGAAGTCTTTGGACACGAACCAGCTGCGCCCATGCCAGGTCACTGCACAAAGTCTTCAAAGCCAGATGCAAACCATAAGCATCGAGTCGCAGGCGGAGATCAGCGAGCAGCAGACGTCAGGTGCTTTGACAGTTTTGATAACACCTCCGCTGGAGTACGTATATATGTTAAATAAGCGTTGCTTGTCCAACGGCCCAATGCTTGAATCTGGTGGTCAGCAATCCTGTTTCGAGCAGCGACCATTGTCGCACCAATGCGAAAACTGTGCCTTGAAAAATTGCCATCGATGCCAGCGGACGAAAGAATGAGACGTAGCCACGAAGACAAAGTGGCCCGGGATAATGGCCGACCGTCCCGGAACAGAAATAAGGGGCCTGAGGCATCACCCCTTACTGACAAGTAAGCTGACAAGGATTAAATAGCGCAAAGGGGAAAATCCCCCTTACCTATGTACACGAAACACCCCTTGCGGAATGGGTCTGTCTTTGACGCCTTAATTCGGATGCGGAGACATGAAGGAGAGGAATGAGAGTCAAATGCAATATCCGCCAGGCCAAGATGGATGGCTGGCGAATAACTAGCCATGTTAGGGACTGTAAACTCGGCGGAGTGGAGGAAACCGAAGTAAGCTAAATTACAAGCAGCCCAGAACACACAATGATCTGGAATTTTCAGATCTAAGGCCTTGAAGATGACTGCCAAGATGTCGTCAGTGACTGGAAGGCGTAACTCACACGTGTCACCCTGAGTGCGCTTAATTCCTCAAAGCACCCGCTGCAACCTCAAGCAATTGAGGAGAGGGTTTGGAAAGCCCTGTTCAATGTGCAAAGAACAAACAGCTGAAAGATAAACCTTGATGGTAGCATGCTGAACTGAGTTGGCCAGAAAAGTAGCAAAGAGGCACAGGGTCCATTCGTCCGCAGGGCAGGGGGAGCCTGACGGGTGAACCTTGCCGAGCTGTGTGCAGAACTCATAGAACTTCTTCTGACCAGAGGCGTAGGAGTTGTGGGTTGAAGCTGCCAAACCTTGCACCAAGAAGTTATGACACTGTGCCTCTTAGGCACAGGCATCAGAAGGTGTCATAACTGTTCACGGGGGACAGTGACCGGGAGTAGCTGGGCCTCGGGAGCCAAACGCCTGAACTCCTGCCAATGGAAACAGGAAAGAGCATCAGCAATGTTATTGTGAATGCCAGGCAAGTGTTGCGCAGTAAACGTAAAGTTAAAACGAGCGGCCACAGAGAGTAAATGGCATAGAAGCTGCATGATGCAAGGGATCTTGGAGGTCCTGGATGTCAGAATGTGCACCACTGCCTCATTATCTGTACGGAACAAGATGTGTCTTCGACACCATTGGGACCCCCAAACGTGTGACGCGACCACTACGGGGAATAATTCCTTATAGGCAATCGATTGTGGTGACTGAAACGGGGTCCAGGCACCGCTGAACCACTCGTTCTGGAAGTATGCCCCGAACCCCAATGAGCCTGCGGCATCCCACGTCACCTCCACATCTGGAGTGGCTGCCATCCCAGGGAACAGCCAGAAGCTAACCCCATGCCACGACATAAGAAATTCAGACCACCTCTGAACATCTCGATGGAATTCCACATTTAAACTAATCGGATGATCACGCGTACGGAAACAGCAGAGGAGGTCAATCATGCGGAGCAAAAAGGTACATCCAGGCCATACCACTTTTAATTAGCCGCATGGTGCAGATGGCTGATCAGCGACTTGAGTTGGCATCTGGTATACCACCGTTGGAGCCGCCATGACTGGATCAACTCCCAAAGCGCTGCCAGCTTGTCTGCCAGGAGACGAGCAGACTGTTCAAGAGAATCTAATTCAATTCCCAACACCACCAGACGAGTGGACGGGCCAATACACTTGTCGGGATGAAGTGGAAGGCCGGCGAGTGACCGACACACAGTTGTCGACATCTGCAAATTATTTGCGCACTGATCTGAGCTGGCTGGGCCTGCCGTGATAAAATCATCCAGATAATGCCTGAGATCGTCATTATTGATGAGGATCCACTCCACCATATCTGCAACCGCATTAAAAATATATGGGGCCGAATGGAGCCCGAAGGGGAGGGCTAAATCGACATAGAACTGGCCACGCCACTTCACCCCTAAGAGATAGTGGTCCTCAGGATGAACGGCAACATTGTGGTAAGCTGCCTCGACATCAAACTTGGCCATCTGGGCCCCGTGTCCGTACTTGGCGACCATGCGGATGATTTGATCAAGTTTGATGTAGTGCATGGATAACTCGTCTGGGTTAATACCATCGTTAACACTTGACCCCCTGGGGGATGACAAGTCAACAATGAGATGCCACTTGCCAATTTGCCCCTTCTTTGGGATTACCCCGAACTGCTTATTTGTAAATTGGGAAGCGGAACCAGAGGGAAGGGACCAGCAACCCTGCATCGTGAGACCTCGAGGGCCAAGTAATCATCTATGACCTTGGGGTTCTGAAACGCCGAGGGTTTGTTCTTTTTGGCTGCTTTAAGCCTGCGGGAAGGTTGGAAACCAAGACGAAAACCCTGTTGAAGGACCTGGAGAACGTAGGCGACAGCTTGCCGATCAGGGTGCCCAGCCAAATCCAGGGTGAATTGCGCCGCGTTCAAAGGAGAAACCACCGACACTTGATGAAAGGTGGGACCCCCTAGAAGCAAAAATTGCAAGAAAACGACACTTGAAAACCTGCCAACAAGCGTAACCAACTTTATTAACGAGCAACGAGCGCCTAGGCGGAACAAGCAAGGCTAAGCTTGAAACGACGCTACCACAATTCATGAGCAAAGTAACAAATCACTAAGGCAAGCCTCCACGAAAGCATGCCACAAAAATGCCTAAAATCAACTAGTACTGTCGACAGTCGTGCCTAAATATAAGCACGCTAAGGCAGGCACTGAGCAAATAAATCACAGCTACGACAAGGAATAAACAAGGCCTACACTGAAAGTAAGTTCACTAAATTGAGGCACTCGGCCAAAAGGCAAAGGCGGAAAGCATAAAATGAAACATGAACTGTCACAACTGTCTCTAAATTAAACATGAACACGCAAAACTACATGATAGCCACAGTTCCAATTACACACGGCGAGCCTTAGCACTTGTCGAGGCATTTGCATCTCCTGGTGGACTACCACGTCGTTTGGGGTCCTCCCTGCTGTACTGTCGTGGGCTGGTTAGTGCACACGATTGTGCGATGAGCAGCAGAACAGACAGAGCATCGGTGAGCGTACCGACACGAAGCGTAGGGGGCTGTGCAACGCCCCTTATTCCACGATTTGCAATTGATAGCTGGCGACGATGAGCCCGGCGGTTCGACACGCTCGGACGTTTGAGCCAAAGACAAAGAGCAGGCGGACGACACGGCGGTGTGAAAATTGAAAAGCTGCACACTCATGCACGACCAATCCGTTACAGGAGTGGCAGCAGCATGTTCGTGGAACACTTGATCGTACGCCAGCCAAACTTGCTGGAGAAATGGCGGAAGGTTCGGAGGATCAAGAGCTGATACTGCATCAAATCCTTCCACCGATGAGGGAAGTGGGTAACTAGGATGAGAGAAAAAATGGCAAAGGCTTCCATCCAAGATGCAATATCTTCAATCCTCCGACGTTGCCGTTTAGGTTGGGACGTCAACACGAGTCGGCCATCCAAAGGGAGCTGAGGTTCCGGTTCTTTCTGCACTAAATTGACAGCCAAGAGTTTCGCTGCCACAGGCGAGAAACCGGGCCCAACAACGAAGGGCTGATCTAACAACGGCACGGAGAGCACGTTAGAACGGTCGGTGACATCGCGAGTTGCACCGGTCTGCGGGGCACTAACAAATGCGGAACTGGACAGATTTGCAAACGTAGAAACAAAGGAAGGCACTAACAATGACTGAGAAGGCCTACCTTGTCCTGGTTGTTCTCTAGCACCGCCACCAGCAGCCAAGAAACTAGTCGCTGAAGAGTTCAGCGAAGCGGGAACGCCCCCTGAAGTCGAAACTACAGCAGGACTCGGTGGATCTCCAGAACTGGGAGTCACAGAAGCATTTGCCGGAGCCGCTAACCTTTCCCGTTCAGCAGCCATTGCTGTTTGCACTGTCTGGGCGATAAAGGCGGCCATTTCAGGCGAAATCCCCACGTTGGCAGGCACCGGAGGTTGAGGGTTCGCTGGAAGATTTGCCGACACGTCGCCTGAAGCTTGGGGAACGTCAGATAGGTGAGGATCCTCTTCGTCAGGCAAAACAGGCTGATCAACAGGAGCCGTTTGCATGCTGTTATTTGTTGGACGCACCATCGCAGCAGAGAACGCAGGAACAAACGAAAAACAACTAGTGAAAGCACGGAGAACCGTCAACTAGCGAACAAGCACGTGAAATGAATTGACCTCAAAAGCCGAACTGTAAAACACAAAAGGCCCCTGCGGCAACCCCCCGGCCACCCCGCAAGCCAGCCACGTGGAAGACCGCTGACCAGCATTGCTTCAAGTTTAACTTAGCCTAAATTACATTTAGCCACATTTAAAATGTAATCTGGTCATGAAACAACTGGGAACCGATCAAAAGCAGACATAAAAAAATTGGGGGTACCTAGTAACAAGCAGTACATTCTAAGATTGTACCTGTCTGTGCCAACACAAAACAATATATCTTAGTTTCTAAGTTAGCAGGTTGCAAGCTCTAAGACATGTAGGAATACAAAGCTAAAATATGACATACTCAAAGTGGTTGCTACTACATGTAGCAAGTTTGAGTTTTAATTCCACTCACCTCATCTTTGAAGAAACCTCTGTTTTCCCATAGCTGAAAATTAAAACAAGACAGGAAAACAGGCTACAGTTTGATAATATTAATAAAACCATTCCAATTTAATTTTAACATTCATTCATTACCGGTACCCCATATGCAATTTCCCACTAAGAGGACCATTTTTAACTGTCAGTAACAATTATAATGATTTCAACATTCAGATAACTCTAGACTTGAAATGAATGACAATGAATGGTTGCATTGGAGTAATCTGAATTCAAAGAAATAAGCATTATCTGCATTATCCTTAGTAAGCAACACTGTACTTAAAGAAGGCCAGATAAAAGGCGCTCCATAGCTATTATGCAAATAAAAATTTTAAAAAGCGTGTACAGGGTTGTATTAGGTAAGAAGGACAGAGAGAGAGCATAGTATAAATTTATAAATTATAATTTATCTTCAAAATGAAATGATATTGAATGGTTCATGGTTCATAAAAAATGTTCAGTGCAAAATTCAATACTTTTTCCAAACATTTTTCCAAACTATTTTTCATTTTTTCCAGACTAAAACTGTGAAGACAGAAACAAAAAATGGAATGCTACCTGCAACTAAAAGGATTTCAAAAACAGAAAATTGGCTTAGAATTGACACCGATTTTCGTGACTAATCAGCTTGGACAAAATTTCATAATATTACTTTTTCCAGATCTATCAATTGAAACCTTCTCCATACTTCCAGACTGGCAAACTAGTTTTGAGATTTCAACACTTTTCTACATTGTATACTTTTCCAGACTCTGTACGTATCCTGATGGTTTTCTTTAGAGAGCTGAACCATTTCCTGAATTACCAAGTTCACCACAGATTTCATGAAACATTGCATTATTGATATTCCTGATATTCTACCCGTGCAATAGCAGCTTCAAATTCCACCAAGCTAACAATATGTAATAATTCTCTCTTTTAGAAGCTACTGTCTCTTAACGCACTGTGCAGTTACAAACCTGCCATAACTAAACAAAGTAGTACTATAATCAACAATTTACAGAATGGACGTGACCTTTAATAAGGTCAAAGACAGTTCAACCTTCTAGTGCAACCACTCCTCATAAGCAACCACTTCTTCTAAAATACCAAAATTTTGAGTCAGAGTGAAACTTGGGGCCTCTCATTTTACATGACACAGAGCCTGTAAATGGATTAAGCTTCTGAACCTAAGAATAACGTCACAAAATTGATCCTCCTAAATATCACACCTAGGTGTGACATTTTGGGTGGGAACTTACTAGCCTGTTTCAACTGTACAAAGATTACAGGAAAATGATTGTAACTGGCCAATAACTATAAAACTATAAGGGCCTAAAAAGTTCATTCTAAGTGAAAACACAAGTTTGTGTAATGGATCATACATGTACATGTAGAACCTTAGAAAATACTATAATTAAATACTCGCCTCTGGTGGATCCACAGTAACAGAGTTGTTTGTCCATTCTTTCTGCATGACATCTTTCACATTGCTAAATGCTTTCCTTGTGGCATGGAAACAGGAATAACTACATGTGACAAACAGATGAAAATGACATTTTCTTGGTAACGACAACTATATTTCATAAAGAAAACAATAACAGTGTTTACATTATTATTCAAAATAATAATAAAACATTTTAATTAACTGGCACCATTGTACTTAATAGGCTGTGTTTTTGTGCATGCACACATGGTACAGTGTATTCCTTATGCTCGTGTTTGCATTTGCATTAAATGTCAATGGGCTCCATTTGCATTTGAGTTGCATGTGTGAATGAGCCAATAACAGACAGTTTGAATGTGTGGCTGGTTTCTCAGCGTCTGAGACAGAGTTTATCAGCTGGAATGGTGTAATAAGCTTAAAGACTCCATGTTCAGGTCAGAACAAATCAGATTCCACTGAACAGAATTTAAGCCGCCAAGAGGCTCTACAGTGCTGACCAATGCTTAGGTCTGTTTCTGTAACAGGAAGCAACTAAGAATGTTACTACTCCCTCCTGGATGGGTGAAGGGGGGAGGGGGGGACTCCATTACCAGCATTGTGCTAGAGTGCAGGAAGTTATCACTTGCATCGCTCAGGCCTAATTATCTCCCCAACACCATAAGCTGACAATATTGCGGATGCCCTATCATGGATCAGAGAAAAGGATGAGTTTAAGAACTCGGAGCAACTATAGAATACGGGGCCATCCATGTTACATGTATTTGAGAACATACTTGTGTGTGAGAACTCTTTGTATAAGGAGGCATATCACAGTAGGCTCTGTTGTTCTTTGATCGAGTGCAAATAAGTGGCTCTGTATTCTATAACTTAGCCATGAATTCATAACAGTTACAGGATTCATTATTATATCTGAGAGTTTTGATTGCTGGTGTAGCATATGAATCTGTTAATTTATCCTTGAATGTAGACCTTTTCTGACAAAAAAAAATATACACGACGTATCATGCTACAGTACAGGGCAAAAGTAAGTTGACAGTCCCTCGATACTTGAACACCTCGACTCGATCCTCGATCCTCGATCCTCGAAACTCGAAAACTTTGCGTATTGAGTCTCGAGTCGAGAACTTCGAGTTTCGAGTCGAGAATTTCGAGTTTCGAATCAAGAACTTCGAGTTTTGAGACTAGAGACAAAGAGCTTAGCGCTTCATTAATTTTTCACGTGACTTATCGGAGGAAAGACTGAAGGGAAACCATTTCATCACCATTGCGTCCTTCATCGAACGGTGATGGCTGCCGTCATTCTCTCGCACATTGTCAATTGGACTACACTAAGTCGAGGAATATTCAAGTCTCCAGCAGATTGTCTCGTAGCCAGTTCCGTTACAGAACTCAAAAATGTTGCAAGAGAAGCTACATTATTGTATACCGACGACAACAGTTCGCATGAATACCATTTGCATACACACGTGCTACAGTAACGGAAACCAGTGGTTTCGCCCCGTTGCGATTTAGCCCCCTCGAGTTAGCCCCATAACGAATCTAGTTCGCCTCCCAAATATATTGAGTTCGCCCCACATAAATCGAGTTGGACCCCTATATAAGAAAGTTATACTAACGACCTTTGATCCTTTCTAGAGTTAGACTTAACTGCCATATGAACCGTAGAATCTCTGTGTTGTTGCAAATGGCCGAACATCGCATTGTAAAATGTTCAGTGATGTTTACTGCTGACAAACTCATAGCGAGGTGCTGCTACTCACGGGAGTTAGAGAAATCAAAACAAAGTGTTTTCTGTAAAGAACCAAATTCACACGCGAGTCTTTTAATTATATTAGCATTCAGGGATTTAGTTGAGAAAAAGACTCACTTGTGAAGCCTATTTTGAGTTGAGAAAAAGTCTCACTTGTGAAGTCTATTGTGTAAGCCGTCTATTGTGTGAGTGCATAGTCAACTTACCTTGAATTTGATTGTTTTGTTCTAGAAATCAAAACAAATAGAGTGCTTTCTAGTCGAACCAAATTGTTGGAGTGTGGAGTCAACTCCCATTTGAATAACGGGCGTATATCTTTTTTTCTAATCATTCCAGTCAAGTCTTTAATTCAACATTCAAAAAAGTTTAGTGAAACCAAGTATTTATTTAGCCGGCATGCGAGTCTTGTAATTTTGTTATTACGAAGGAACTGCAGTGAGAAAAAAACTCATTAGGCAAGTATTGTATTGTGTTAATGTAACATAATTAGAATGTCAATAAAAAGTTAACTCTTTCATCTCTGTTGTTGGACCAGTCTTCACTTCTGTTGCATACCTATAAATTTTATGAAGCAGATCTTTCTCTGCCATTCTCTTGAAGAAACTTTTACATCCCGCGCCAGAGGATTCGGCATTGAACACGCGAGTCTTTTAATTTTTATCAGTATTCAAAGTGCACTCTCCCCAGGTTTTGCTCGCATTTAGATCCACGGACACGAAGATCGATCACGAACACGACAATATTTTTTAAACTGTTGGGTTGACAACAAAACTAAACGCTTGCTTGATCGTGGGGCGAACTCGATCTACTTTGGAAGCGAACTTGGATAACTGTGGGGCGAACTCCGTTATGTGTGGGGTGAACTTTAATGGGGCTAACTCGCAACGGGACGAAACCACTGTAATTCGCTACAGTAACACGGACATGTTTTTAAAAAGGCATGCAAACACGACAGTCGGTTTTTCTCCGAAACAAAAAGTGTCATCAAAGCCGCTAATATTCTTTACTGCCATGAGGCTTCATTTGTTTCGTTTAGGTGCCGCTGGGGAATAATTTGTTTGTTGAAGCCATCTCACAATTTCCGAGAAAGCTATGTAAATGCCGCTAGATGGTCGGCATGTGTTTACTGAAAAACTGACAAATATTCGCTTGCAATAAATGAATAACATAATGGAGAAATACTTGGTGTATCGTGGGGATCTTTATCACAAATTATGCCTTCAAAAGCAGAGTGTTTTACTGGTGTAATCATCTTTATACACCTTGTAGAACCGGGAATACGACTTTTTACAAACTTGTCGTGAAAGCTATGCAAATACTGCTAGAAAGTCAGCGCGTGTTTGCTGTAAAACTGACAAATTCGCTTGCAATAATATTATTGAGAAATACTCAGCGCATTGTGGGAATCTTTATCACAGATTGTGACTTCAAAAGCAGAGTGTTTTGCTGGTTTAATCTCCTTTCTCAGCAGTTTAGAGACGGAGATATCAGCGACGAAAGAAAGACGAACCAGGAATGTCACCTCTGCCCATCAAGTTGTTTTAGATATATTATGCAAATTCAAGGCGTCAGATGCGATTGTTATTTTGCTTCTGCTTCAGCGTGAAATTTTCTTGAAATGACAAGACTGTACCAGATATATTTAACATTTTGATTCAAATGATTCCAGTATTTACATATAATACGTGCAAATCAGAAATGGTGGTTATACATTTCCGGTTGATGAAATCGAAGCAGGTCAGATTTCGGATTTTTAATTTTGCGTCACGTAAATTGTTATTGTTCGTTATTATTGTTCTGTATTCGAGAAATAAATCGTTTCCTTGAAATCCCTATTCGAGAGTCTCAAAAAATTCTTCGAGTGTCTCGAAGCTCGGAACTCGATCCGTGATACTCGAAACTCGATTCTCGATTCGCGAAAACATCGAGGATCGAGAATCGAGTTTCGAGTCGAGGCTGTCAACTTACTTTTGCCCGGCACTGTATTTGCTGTCCAATTCGTCCCCATATCTGTGTCATCTTTCATTTGACACACAATCACCATTCAGGTTAAACTCCTTCAGGCTAAAACGAAACCTAGTCAAAGCAATGAAAAGCCATAAAAAGGGAGTGTCAGAAAACAGAATTAAAATTCATCACCAAAATATCGGCACAAAGACATTCTCACTAGAGAGGCTCTTGAATATTTTCTGGCTGTGGTAAGTTTTAAAAGTTATCTAAGTAATTTTAGATTGTTTCGTGCGTATACTGGGTTTACATACCTTAAAAATGTGAGAACAAACACAACCAAATGGTGTAACGTCCATCGCCTGTGAGACGCCATGTTTTCGACTTGCTGTTCCTCCCTCTGTCACATCATTATTTCGGGACTGTCCGATGTCGCTTATATCACGTCCAGAATGCAAAGCCGCCGCAGCTCCCTTCAAGCGCCCGTGAGTTAACATGGCTGCCATGACCTCGGTTAGTACCTCAGTAGAAGAAGGAGTTGAAATTCTTAAAGAGCGGGAATTCTTGAAGAGTCATCTAAGGGACTTTAAAGAGGAGGATGGATACGTCACTGGCCATTTTGAGGGAGATCTGGAGAACTTTCTTCTTCGATTTATGGCGATTGGCTCAACTAGTTTCACTCGTGTTGAGACACATTCCAGGGCTAAAGGCCACAAGAGATACTCTGATGCGGGTGAGTAGTTTATTAGCATATCAGGGCTAGCAGGCGTTCTTTGGCATTGTCACGCAGTGTCTCACTCAAAGAACGTTTGCACAGGAGGTGAACAGATTATAACCTTAAATGTTATTTTTAAGAATTTATATTTATGAAAAGGTTTAGTAATGAAAGAAGCCAGAGTCAAAATGGGACAGCGAATTTACGGTAAACCAAGTTGAAATTAACACTAATCCTTGTTTGAGTAAGTTTGGCCTAGGCGAATTACGGTGGTTTAACCAAGTTCGCCCCACAGTTAACCAAGTTCGCCTCCAAAGTAGATCAAGTTCGCCCCACTATCAAGCAAGCATTTAGTTTTGTTGTCAACCCAGTAGTTTATAAAAATATTGTCGTGTTCGTGATCGATCATCGCGTCCGTGGATCTAAATGCGAGCGAAACCTGGGGAGAGTGCACTTTGTACTCTCCCCAGGTTTCGCTCACTTTGAGAAAACAAGATGGCGACCCCTCGAAATCGACGATTGATCACGACGGATAAAGACTGTGAATAGTTTAGCAATAGTATACAAAGGAATGGGTATATCGGGTGTTAGATAAATAGTATTGTTGGTCATAGCTTTTATTAGATGTGGTGGTTCCTAAAGGAGCCGTTTTGGTGTAGCACCTGAAGAGTGCAATATCGAGCGCTATGCTCGACCTACAGGATTTTGGTTCAGTCTTCAGTCTTCTACTGGGCCGTAGAGATGGGCACATGCCCTCAGCAGCTGGTTTGCTGTCCTCTCATCATTTCTGTAAGATTCCCAAAGATGGAAAATCTTCGACTGCAGCTCTCTGTAAGCCTTCTTTTGGTGCCGCCACAACTTCCTTTCTTATACGAGCCTGATTTGTAGGGAGGCAAGCTTCGCTTCCTCATGACGCAGTTGGATCATCATGTAGAATGGCAGGTTGGACCTGCCTTGCGCACGTCTGTTTAGGCCATTGTGCCAACCTTCGACGTCGTTGTTTGTCCGCACAGATTGGCCGAACACACACCAACTGGACGGAGACCATGTGGAGCCATTTATCCACGTACTGGAGATGTACTGTATTTACCCGCGTATACTCTGCACTTTTTTCAAGGAAAAAAATGTTCAAAATTTGGGGTGCGGCTTATACGTGGGTACAAGAGTTTTGAGCTCATTAATATGCAAAATTTCCCGACACTCACAGAGTCAACAAAGTTACTGAAAGCTTAACAGTTTGATTGAATGTATCGTATGAGGTCAAGTTAATCCATGTCTTTGAAGAATTTTGCTTCTCTCCGCTGCAATGAATGTATCTAGTTTCCGAATATGTTTGTTATTGGATGAAGTCCAAAGAAGTTTGCATGTCAAGCCAAGAAGTCCTTTCGATGCCGTTCACGTCAAACCGCGTTTGTTTATTTGCCGAACTACACGAAAAATACACTGAACCCGTCACAAAAAGAAAAATTCATAAATGAAACTGATATAAAATATCACAGTTTCGAAGTTTAATACACATTGTCGTGTCTTCAGCGATAAATAAGAGGTGATTTATTTTTACCCTACGCATGTTAATTTGCATACGTCAAAAGCGAAATTTGAAACTTGTAAATACACAATGCATAACACAATGCTTTTGACACAACTCTCACTCTCGACAGACATTTTGCCCTCCTGTTTCACCTGTAAATGTGTAAATTCTTAAACAATCAGAAATTTAGCATCACTTGTACAAAACTTGACACTACGCTGAGCCCGTGAAAAGCCTGTTTTACGCAACAACAGGGAAAAGCTTGAGTTTTTTCGAGCGACTTTACATTAGTAAGAGTGTTTTGTCAAATAGCCGTTTTTAGAATTATCGCAACAATTTCCATAACGTTAAAAGCTCAAAGTGGATAATTTACCCTATGAGGAAAGGAGCAGCGAATTCTAAATGCACATGTATCATTTGTCATTATTTGATCGCACAAAACGGCGACGCTTGCACCTCATTTTTCAACACACTTGTTGGATCTGTAAACAATAACGCTCGCGATCAAGTTCAGTCCGTTTGTCCGATTCATTTCTCGGTAGATCACTCAAGCGACAAGCTCATTTATTTTAGTTTCTCGACTCGAAACTCGATTCTTCTTCTTGCATACTTAAGAAATTATTTTTTCCCCCAAGATTAGGTCACAAGTTTGGGGTGCAGCCTATATGCAGGTGCGGCCTATACACGTGTAAATACGGTAGTAAGAAAATCGTTCTAAGGGTTCAGTCGTGGCATGTCGCTGTAGCTGTTGAAACATTGGTATGATCTCATCCTCTGGCAGGAACGGGAGGGCCATGTACTTCCGCAGCAATGAGTAGGTACCTTGGTCGTTGGTGTAAGCTGCCTGCAGGCCAATTTCTTGTATCTATAAATAAGTAAAGACCAAAAATAAGTAACCCAGTTTAATAAGGAAAACGTATTTCAACAACCCCGCTTCAAGTGTTTAAACAATGTCCAGTTAAAGGTTTGGATTTAGTAACAGGTTTTGAATTGATTGTAACCGTCAGTTAAATTTGATTTGAAAATATGGCATAAGAAGAAGTGGTTACAGGATTGAATTTAGTTACAGGTTTGAATTAATCCCAGATTTGAAATTATCATAGTAAACTTCAGTTAAATTTGACTTGAAAATATGGTATAAGAAGAAGCGGTTACAGGTTTGAATTAATCCCAGATTTGAAATTATCATCGTAAACTTTAGTTAAATTTGATTTGAAATATTGTATGTGAAACATCGCTAACATACCTTTCTCCACAGTGCTTGCATCCAGTGGAACACACACCCAACAATGTCGACATTGGGCATCAGCTCTCGAAGTGTCTTCCCTACAGCTATCTCATAGTCGAGCGTGATCTTCTTCACCGCTGGCGGGACAGGAAGCATCTCCAGCACTACTTTAATGACGGCTTTGTAGTCTTTTGTCTTTTTCCCCAACATTAGGGCAAAGACCAGAGGGACTTGCTTAGTGTAGACGTCAGTTTTCACGAAGGCGTTGGTGGTGACAAGTTGGCTAAACGGCTGACGTACCAACTTAAACGTGCCGTCGATGTACCAGCTTTTTGCTCTGCTGAGCACATCAAGTTGGTGGTCTGTCACAAAGAAAAGGTGACGGGAATCTGGGTTACGGTGATGACGGACCTAAACGCAAAAATAAGAAACATTACTTAAAGAACTACAAATATGTTGTAATTTAAGGATCCTAGTCAGACACATCTTTGTCATCTGGAAATTGCGATCAATTTTACTCGTCGAATGTGACAAACTGGTAAAATTCAAAGTCACTGTAGAAAACTTTAGAAAACTTTTTCCGTGTATGCGCAGCCTGATACTGAACACGAGAGGGGTTGGGGTTATGTCTAATATTTGTGAATATTCACATTTGTATACTCACCATGATGTCTTTTCGAAGGAAGTTATCTGGAATGTGGACGGGATCTAACTGGAAATCCAGGTCTTTGGGGTCTGAGGGCCGAAGGCGTTGCCTCAATGTAGTCTGCTGCATGCGCCAGGTGTTCTGGTTTGGGAAGACTGGGGCAGGGTGCATCTGTTAACTCCTCTAGAAGGACCTCATTCACTATCGCAGTCGCAGGTTTAAGTAGGTTGTTCACCGCCTCTTTTTTGGTTTTCGCTGTGATGTTAGCGCTAAAGCTGCCCCCACTTGACCTGTGTGGTTATGCTGTTGTCTCCCCAACACGAATTTGCCGTTTTCTCGTTGTGTAACGGTTGCTCTACATGGGTTGGCCTATGTACGACATATCAGAAAACAGAAAGTCAAATTTTGTTTCATTGCGTTTTGAAGTATGACGTATCAGAAAACAGAAAGTCAAATTTTGTTTCATTGTGTTTTGGAGTATGATATCAGAAAACAGAAAGTTAAATTTTGTTTGTCAGGCCCTAAGTCATTAAGTACTTTTATAAAAACTGCAACATACAGTACCTTCGGTCGGACGGTGCACTGCCAGTCGTTGTTGTTGCCCCACCATCTCTTCACATTGTAAGTGAAACCATGGGTGTCCACAAGTTTCGATTTTCCCTGGTTTCCACCTAGGCTATTGTAGGTTATTGAAAGCAGGATTAAGTTAACTGTGGATTAATAGCATAATTCTTGAATCTTTCTTACCTATTAGTGTCAATTCGCTTTTGCACAACCAGTGGCTTGGTGTTGAGCAACTGAGGACTTATTTTCAGACACCGTATTAAACTGTATGATGGCATAATGTAAAGTTACACATGTGCCTGCAAATGGCCCACGTGGCTGTTACTTAACTCTGGTTCCTCTAGTATAATGCAACTACAGCATGTCATTACGCAGAGACTAAAGCCTTCAGCTACCAACTAGGTGTGGTCTTCTGATTGAAAGTCTAACATGCTAACCATAAGGATCACTAAATTGAACATAATTATCTTTTTGGTGTTACGTTGACCGTACAAGGGTTCATCTACTGCACAGGCTCGTGCAGAAATTCTGAATAATAGTGGAACTGCTTTAAACACTGGTTGTGGGAGAGAGTGTCGGATCAGAAGACATTGCCCTGGGGACAATCACAGTCCTGACAAAGACAAAGAGGTGTATAAGTTGGGCCATATCTACATTTGGGAGTTATCCATCCATCATGTTCCCATAATGAGGGGCACTCATATATACAACAAGACATTCCTTGGTCGTGAAAGGCTTGGGCTCCACTCAGCCTTAATGTTCTGATGATGAGCGGTGAAACTGGTTGAAACATCAACAAACCTTTGTGACATTTGTTTGCTGTGTTGCAAAGAATAATATGTAGTTTAGTATTCTTTATAAATTAAAATACCTCCCTGATGAAACTGGTTAAAGTTTTGGGTATAATTTGTCAATTGCATTGCTTGTGTGGGATTTTTGGCTTACAATATTTTCACCTGACTAAATTCAGGCATAAGCTTAAAAATCCACATTCTGCAATCTGTTAAAACAACTTGAGAGGGAGCTTAAGAATAAGGAAGAAAACATAACCACTTGAATGCACAAAATATTTCTTCTAAATTCCACTAATGGAGACTGAGCCAATCTGCAACAAGAACTAATAATATTAAATTTAATTATAAGTTCAAAAATAAACAATTCAAGGCCAAATGTTGCCTTTGTATTGTACAAGTAAAGCATATTTTCATTCCAACCTGACATCAGATGCTGACTTTCATTTAACAAAAAACCGAAAGAGTGCCCTATCTCAGAATATTTTGCCTAATTTTTTGTTTATTTTAATTTATTTCAATCCAGCTACACCTGTTTGGGAACACAGATCAGGAAACATTCCCATCAGTTTTTTTGGAGTGCCATTCAAGATAGCAAGTTCTGAAGTTTGGCACTGCATACATGGATCTGTCAGGGTAACACAATCATAATGATTGTAATTGCCATAAAACTTATTTGTCAGTCTCTGTTATTTAAAAATAATAATTTGTCATGTACTGTCTTACCTATGTAATGTAAAGGAGTTAGCTTATCACACTGTACATCATAAAATCAAAATTTTCTTCTTAACTTTCAATTGACTAACTTGTAAAACTACCTTTTGTTTGCTTTCAAGGATTCCCGAGGTGGTAAAAAAGATATCTCACAAGAGGCCAGTAACTCAAGGAAACCTCGTGGCACAATCAAGGTGGACTGCCCAGCAAACATTCAGGTGCGGACAATAACCACTTTTCCAGAGTACGGCATTGATATCTCATCCACTCCGACAAAATTTGGTGTCCGCTGTCAGAAAAAGAATATGTTGAAGAAATTTAAGAGGAACAGTGCAAGGAAACCAGAGGAAATGCTGTCCAGACACTATGTGAAGATTCCTCTATTACATGTGCATAAGGGACATCTTGTAGGCAGTCAAGCTGGTGCAAAACACTTGCTTGATAAGTGCATTGTTACCAAGATACATGATCTGGTTGAAAGAAACATTGACGATGTGACTCACGTCCAGGGGATGCTAGCAGAGTATGTGGAACTTGACTTGTTCCGTGATGCACCATCTGAACAAAAGCCACACCGTGACAATCAGAGGTTTTATCCAAAAAAGAAAGATGTAGAAAACCATATATTCCGAGCCAAACAAGCACAGAAGTACTGTAAGAATGATCAGGAGTCCTTACAAAGGAAGGTAGATGATTGGAAATGCAGATCTCCGCAGACTATGTTTTATTACAGAGCCAGCACTGTGGCTGGGAACTCTGAAAGGGATATTGATTTAACCACAGCTCAAAGCAGAAAACATATGTGTCCTCTCTTGTTTGTTCATCAAGAGCCCTTGCAGATGCGTTTGTTATCTCGATATGGGGGAGAGCTTGTGTTCATGGATGGCGTTCATAACACAACAAAATACTCATTGCCACTGTATTTTATTTATGTGAAGACAAACATGGGATTGAAAGTAGTTGCTGAATTTGTCATCCAGAATGACTGTCAGGAGTTAATCAGTGAAGCTATCAGGGTTGTTAAGTCATGGAATCCAGCTTGGAACCCTTCCTTTTGGGTGACTGGGTTCTCCAAAATGGAAATCAGTGCTATTGAAGAGCAGTTCCCAGAGGCAACTGTGTACATTTCTGATTTCCATCTTTTGAAAGAGTGGCAGAGGTGGATACAAACTTCTAAAAACAATCTTGAAATCAGAGAACAATACGATCTCCTTGCTTTCCTCAATTCTGCAAGGAACTCTAAGACAGAAGAGCTGCTTTCATCAACTGTGGTCGAATTCCAGGAATCAGCGCTGTATAAAGACAAGGCAAATGTGCAAAAGTTTGTTGGTGGCTGGTTGTCCTGTGCATTGCGTTGGGCTCAAGCAGTGAGGCATCCAACTGCCGATACCATTATTAACATGAACGATGGGATCAAGGAACAGACTCGTGTGTTCTCATACTGGTATCTCCCTTGGACACTTGACAGGTCTGTTTATGGGATTGCAGTGATGCTGGTTGAGTCATTCATTCCTGATAGCTATAGAAGCTATGTGGAGATGAACACAAATCTCTGTCAACACGTCCAGGAAGCAAACCCTCTGGTTCCCCCACATCTTCACCACAGACCACCCAGTTTTGTTAAACACTGCTTGAAGGCTCAGTTTAGAGCAGAACGAGAATACAAGGACCCAGCGCATGTTGTTTGTGTTGATTTTCACCAAGGCGAGTTCAAAGTGCGAAGCTCCAGCACCTATAATGACTTCCATCATGTGCAGTTTGAAGTACCTTGTTGTTCCTGTGAACTGTGGCAGCTAACTCACTTCCCTTGTGAGCATTTTCATGCTATATTTATGTTTGTTCAACATTGGTCTTTTGCATGTCTCCCAGCTCATTACAGGAATAGTCCATTCATCTCTATTGACACAGAAGTTGATTCATCAGTTTTAGATAATTTTGCTATCTACCAGCAAATTGCAAGTGCATTAATTGATCATGATTATGCGACTCCTGGCCAGGCTGCAACTGACAAGGGTACTTCATCAAACCATGCAAACATTCTATACTCACTAAAGGAGCAAATTCAGGACAGGATTGTCTCCATGGCTAAATCACTTCATCACATCAATGATGTGGACATTTTACAGTCTGTTTTAACAACAATGGAAGAATTGTGTTCATGTTGTGAAAAGGCAAGCACATCACAGAATGCAGATCTTTGTCCTCCCGTGAAGAAACTCAGGCTGGGAACTTGTGACGACGACTCTACTGAATTGAATAAAAGCACTCATACCGGCGAGAGCCCAACAAAGAGTTCATCTAATCTACAGACAGGTGCCAACAGAGATAACCAGTGTCCAGCAATGGCACCTGCAGCTACAGCACATTTGCGGACTGTAACTGAGCATGTCACCCAACATTTAGGACCAAGGAATGACAGCAGCACAAAGGTACCTAATTTAATTTGTTAAATGTTTGTTGCTGTTCATTCATTTGTATAATTTATTCATTTGTGTATTTCTTTTGTTCATGTTTGTTCATTTGTTCATGCATCCAAGCATGCATGTGTGCATGAATGCATTCATTCATTCATCATCCATCCATCTTCTGTTCATCCTTCTTCATTCATTCATTCATTCATTCATTCATCCATCCATCCATCCATCCATCCATCCATCCTTCTGTTCGCATTCATTCATCCATCCATCCATCCATCCATCCATCCAGTCAGTCGGTCGGTTGGTCGGTCGGTTGGTCGGTCGGTCGGTCAGCAATCATTCAGTAGTTTGGTCAGTCGGTCAGTCAGTCAGTCAATGAGTTATTTAGTTATTTATTTATTTACTTATTTAATATTTACCTGGTTATGCTTGTAGCCCCTCAGTTTTTAAAGTTAACTTAATGTTATCATCATGTTTTAATTGCCTTCCGTTCTTTTCCTTAGGATGTCTCGGGAGATGGTGCGGCCATTAAGGTACCAAGTTCTGATAACAGTGAGGTTCACGGATATGGTATGTGTAAATGCCTTCATGGACTGGCAAACTGGAAATTAGGTCTGTGTGACACATTGTTGGTACTGGGACCTCACAACATAACCCCTGGAGATTTGTGGACACTGGTGCCTCCTACCAAACTGAGTGACAAAGATCGCAGAGCAATAGGACTTGTGATTCACGACTTCACTCCAGGATGGCTTAGTGATAATGTAAGTTCTAATATCAAAATCTGTGGAGTTCCCTAGAGCATTGGCAATGGCATGAGCCTTACATGCCACAAACTAAGATAGAAACTGTATTTCCAAATTAACTAGTTATGACTGAAAGGTACTATGTGGCTATCAAATCAGTGACCAAGTAGAAGATGGAAATGAACAATGCATGTGCGTTATTGGCGAATGTACAATTTATACAGTCATGTACATGTATTCTTGTGTGTCCTTAGAAAGATTAAGTGGGATTTCTACCATTCAAAGGTGATAGATGCATTCTTTTGGAGATGCCAGTTTACCAACAGAAAGTTCTTCACCCTAAGCAGCTCATTTTATCTTCAAATTGTTGGTGGAGGAAGCCCAAATTACATGCTTAGAGGAGGAGACAGATTGAAAGACGTGGAGATGATTGTTGTTCCTATGAATGTGTCTGGACATCACTGGACATTACTGGTGAGTATTGCTTGTTGTAGGAAATTAGCTAACTGTAATGCAGAGAGGTTAAGACGATTTCTGCTCAACGTTCAAGCAGTAAGTGCAAAAATTAAGTTACCAAAAAAATACTTGCAGCACTGTCCCAAGCTGACGCCACGAGAGAAAATTGGATTTGAAGTTATCCATATTTCAATTAAAAAGACGCTTCATGTCAGTTCAAAACAAAATGCAGTGTTCTCCTTATCAGGCGGTAACCGGTAAAATTTACCGCTTGTAGCACCGCTTGTTACCGGTTAGCCGGAACCAGATAAAGGCCTGGATTAGAAACATCCAACAGTTTGGGATCGTGAAAGATTTATTATCGGATTGTATTATGAAAAGATTTATGTCTGTCGTACTGCGTACCTAGCCTGCACCGCAGACGGAATGTGACTGTTAGATTACGTCTGCGATGCAGGCTACTGCGTACCACGTAAGTCTAGTTTTAGTAACTTTTCTCATTGTCCATGCGTTTGTACAATATTAGACGTAGTCTTATCATCTCAACATTTCTAAGTTCGTTAGATAATAGTCTCATCTTCTCTACGTTTCTCCGCACGTTTCTACCTAAGTAAGATGTAGGTTGTATCTTTTTAACGTTTCTCCATATGCCAGTACATTCCTAAGGTATTAGTTTTCTGGACAGTTTCCATGCGATAGTGTGTTCGTCAGTGGAGTAAGGTGCGGTCTTATCTTCACGACTGTCGACATTTCTACGTACGTTAAAACATTCAAAAAATATTATTGTTATCTTTTCAACGTTTGTCCGTGTGCTAGTATATTCGTAATTTAGATGTTGTTAGTTGTATCTCCTTAACATTTCTCCGTACGTTAGCATTGTCATGAGATACTAGTGTTATCTTCTTGACATCTATATCCGTACGTTGGTTTGTTCAGGTTTGTTTGTAAGGTACTCTTAGTATTGTCTTCTCCTCGAAGTTCTTCGTTTGTGCCTTTGTAAGGAGTATGTCTCATCTTCTAGGCGTTTCTCAGGACATTTTTTAGGTTGCTGTAAGCTTTTTCTTCTCGACATTTATCCGTACGTTAATACGTTCCATGTCACAGGAATTACAAACGTCAACCGTTTTGAAGGGTTTTTGAAACGTGTGTTAGCCTAGTGTCATCCCTGCAACATTTCGGGTCTCATGACGACAATTCCACACGAGCGTAGAAAAAGATTTTCAACAGAGCTGCTTTACCGGTCCAAAAAACTGACTTACCTGTTACCCTGAAAACTAGGGAGAACACTGAAAATGGCGCCCGTTTTTAGCATACTTTAACGAGATTTGAAGTTAATTTTCTTGAGAATGCTTGAGAATTTCATCGCGGGGTCACTTGGGCAAGTGAACTAGAGTGAGATGTTTCAAATAGCATTTAAAATGTTACCGTGCTATGAGTAGTTTTTTAGTAAATATTTTTTGCACTTATTGCTCGAACATTGAACGGAATCCATCTTAATCAGAATTAATGACAGCTGCCAAGAATTTGTTAATTAAACTCTTATTCTTGTTTGTGTTACTTGTGCACTCTGACTTGTCATCTCTTGTGTTGTCTTGTCAACTCTTGTGTTCTTTTGTCAACTTTTGTGTTCTTGTGAAAAGTCTTGTGTTCTCCTGTCAATTCTTGTGTTTTTCTTGTCAACTCCTGTGTTCGATTCTGTCCAGTGTATTTTCAGTTGTCAACTGTTGTGTACACTGTACTCTTCCTAAACTCTTGTGTTTTTTTGTGAACTTTTGTCACACTTTTTGTCACACAATTCATTATTCTCATTGGATGTGATCAAGATTGATGTGGCATAATAAAAGCACTTAAAAGTCAAGCACAAGTACAAGTACTTTTATTATTTATAAAGTAATTTAGCAATGTAAGTACTTGTGATTTTAGAAAATCATCCACCAGTACAAGTTTGTTGTTGCTTAATTATTTCCATTTCAAATTGCATTCAAGTATACAAAGAAATAAAAAAATAAGTGACATATTTGAATGTAATAAATTAGAACTGTTTTAATTTGTTAGTGACTTCAGTTACTTCTCAGAGCTTGGTTAGCAAAAAGTAAAACAATTATATACCAGTATTTAATACCATTAACAGAAATATTTTAACTTCAGCTAGTTTATTTTAAAGAAGACCACAGAAGAAAGTGACCCCAACCCCTCCCCCCCCCATCCCTGTATTCCCTCTCTTTACTAAATGTCACTCACTGTGAAACTATTTCCTTTAATTACCAGGCTGTTGACAAATGTAACCAAGAGAAGCTGTACTTTGACCCCTTTGTATCAGAAGAACATACAGTAACTATGGACACAGACCAAGAGCTGATGCATAACATTCAAAGAATATGGTATGATTCTACATTCTGCGGTCATGATCATTACTAATTCAAGCATTAAACCCTTTTTGTAACTTCACTTTAGCCGTAAGGGTATCAGTGTTAACTAGTTTCTCTATTATTTTCACAAAGGCCATTTCCAAGTTGTCTTGTCTTGTACCTCTAATTTTCAAATTGAGTTTTGGTACAATTACCCTTTCATATGAAAACTCATATTCATGTGAAAGGCACAAGACAACTTGGAAATGGCATGTATTGAACAAGTGGGAAAACAAGAGCAAAAAATTAATGGACAAAGTGTGTGGTCAATACAGTGATGACACTGTCCATGTAGGTTAGCCAGTAAACAGCAGAGCTCCCAAGTAACAGGTCATTGTAATTAAGTGAGAGATGATTGAACCAAAGCAACTAAATTTCTGCCAAAAATAATTATATTGTTATACTAGGACAGAGTGGACAGACAACCTGACTGAATGTGGTAAGTTTAAGAGTGCAGTCAGATGTTTTTCTAATGAGAGAATTTTGTAGTGAGATGATTGACTCCAAGGTGTTGTGGAACAGCTTAACTTGGCCGTGCAGAGAGCCGTGTCATTACAGTCAGCAGGATTTACACAATTGTGGTGTAATTATCTGTTGGGTAAGTACTTAAACCTGCACATGTATCACACCAATTGCACAGTCAATGTTCAGGGCCTCTCTACTGAAAGGTAGAGTTGCCTCAATATAGGTACAGTCATGTAGATATTGGTGGTTAGTCCTTGGTTTGGTGAAATTAAGCACCAATTAAGTGGGTTGCTTGCCAAGTGTTTTATAAGCTACCCAATGCTGAAGATAAGACTTCTCCTTAAAGCTCCACAGCGACCACTGCCATAGCTTGGTTTTGAGTTCAGAGTAGCTAGCCCGCCTTAAAACAAGCAGCTCCCCCCATGCAGCTAACAAGTCTGGTCCACCTCACTATTTGACCCATACATTTTTAACTACTGATGTCATGACACCTGATGAAGGTGACGATGATTAAGCCCTACCTTAAATAACTTACCCAGCTGCAATTTCCCTCATAATTTGTTACATTGTTCAGCTCATGGATGATTTTCTTGTGCAAATGGAAAGGTAAATATTTGAAAATCCTGTTGATCATAAAATGAATGCACGTCAAATTTGTTGACATCATCTCTGGAAGAGACCATGTTATAGTTTGTACTTGTTCGTGTCAACATGCACATGACTGTACAAATTATTTACATGTAGCTTTGCATGGGCAGAAGTCAGATTTTTTTATTTTTCCTAGCCTGCGAATACAGCCGCCTTTCGCTCTTCGTTGCGGGATGTGAATGAGAGGCGGCTGTATTCGCAGGCTATATTTTTCCATGACCACGGGTGAACCATAGCAGTCCACAGTTTTGTCAATCCAGTTTGCCAGATGTCAATCTCCTTGGTCATGAAGTTTCCTCCTAATGCTCTCTTTTTTACTCAGTTGTATAAAAATGCACCATTTCATTTATGAAGCCCTGAGAAACCTAACAGACGCAATTGGCTAGTAATTGCTCTACTTTCCCTGAGTAGAAAGAGGGACTGTCCATAGTCTAACTGGAAATAATCCCTGTACACTATGTGCCTTAATGGGTAGGGGATAGAAAGAAAAATGTTTTTTTTAAAGTCCTTCATACGACAAATAAAACTGTCAGTACTTGTTAAGCATCAGTAGTGTTCAGCCTCATGGCTGGTTCAGTTGATTGGGAAAGATCCAGATGCCACTCTGGCCTTCACCTGGGCAACTGACATGTCTTTTTTTGTGTCTACAGTTTGCCAGATGTCTTGCTGAAGGGCTGTGCTTCGCATCACCATGTAATTTACATCAGGACAGACAGCACATCTGTGACACTATCCTTGGATTCTGCTATAGTGACATCCAAAGGTAACATGTGCAGACACAAAAAGAAGAGAGATGGAAACAGGGAGGGGAGAGAGGGGGGGACATTAGGAAGCAGGGAGGGATGAGTTGTCAATGTTCAGGAGGGGTGATTTGTCAATGTTGCATGGAGTGTTCCAACTCCATGCAACCTCAAATCTAACCAGGTAGCCTGGGGTGTAGCCTCCCACGCAGTCATTTTTAGGGGAGTCGTATTACCCTCCTCACCACAAACGCCTGCCTACCTGAGTTCAACATTCCTTTCTGCCGCTTAGCCAATCACATTGTACCTACTTATGGATGGAAGGTTGACCTTGACCGCAGGACGCTTTCGCGAGAACACATGCAGATAACAGACGCGCGGGACAGCGCAGTATAAATTTTAAAATGTAAAGTAAAACGTCATCTCAAAATCGTTCTTGAATGCAGGGATAACGAAGTTTCCTAACCTTTGAAATGGCACGTTGAACTTCAAAATCGGTGTTAAGATTTTGGAGAAATAAATTTATTTATGTGCTCGATAAACTCCGTTTAGGCATAAAATTTACGATATCGTGTTGCAATCCCACGTGGCACTAAATTGTTCCAAAAGCATTAAATCACTGATTAATTATAAATGCAGGGATAATTATAACTACATTCTCTGAACTTTCAAATGGTTCATTTAACTTAGAAGTGTAGGATTATCTATACTCTATAAGCTTTCAAATGCAACATTAAACTTAGAAATCCGTCAAGAGATTTTAAAACTGATAAGCTATTAGCTCTGTGTAATCACAATAGTGATTGTAAACTAGACTACATGTTATAAACTAGGACTAGCAGTCCCCTCTGTTTTAATAGGGAATGTCGTGCAAAAAGAGCATGCAAATGCACGTTGCAAAAACCTCCTTCGTCCCTAGACGCAAAGATAGCAGAAACATTAAAGGATATGCCAGCGAATTGAGTATGACAGATTTCGCCGCCGAAATGCACTTGGTTGTTGTGGCACGTCAGATGTAATATTTTCATCTCATTCATCGGTTTATCATCTCGCTCGGTCCTTTGTCGTCTTACTCTTTGTCTTTTCAATTCGTAGAAGTCTCTTATATATCCCTTCGCATTGCATTGGCTCCAGCAGTTTGAGAAGCGCTGAAGTCTTCTCTGACTGTCCGTTCGATCAGGCGAGGAAGATCAACAATGCTTTGTCAGAAGATTCGAACTCCTTCGGTCAATAACGGGATAAAAGTGTCACACAGGAAACACTTTTAATCACGCAATATGTTTTTTCCGATTTTTCAGCCATAATTCGCCATTCTAGAAGTAAAGAATATGTTCCAGCTTCCCGGCACCAGCATCTCGGAACAAAAACAATCACCTGAAGTACAGAGGTGCACATTATAACGATTAATTTGACTGGTCTTTGTCAGACAATGCCCCAATGGTGATTGGTTAGACTGCCTTGCAAGTAAAACAATTGGAAAGGAATGTTAAACTCCGGTAAGCAGGCGTTTGTGGGCAGGAGGGTAATACGACTCCCCCAAAAACAACTGCATTGGAGGCTGGGTGAGCCCAGTTCTAAGAACACCATCTACTTTTTTTTTTTTTAACCGGTGTCCACCTGAGGTGAGCATGCACTTGGTTCTAAGCAACTTCCCTTAATCATCCAGTTTTCACTCGGCCAGTACAGCTCGACCCACTACAATTCTAGTTTTTGCTAGACTCGGGCTGCTTTCCATTTAGTGAAAAATTTTTGAGCGGTTGAAAAGTGAATGGAATGTGCAGCTGATCTACTAGAATTTTTCCAGAACAAGTGGATGACCTTGGGAGGTACTTCACTTTTTAAATTTATTCTATTACCATTAATTTTGCATTTCCATTTCTGCTGCACACAGACAGGAAACATTTTATCTTTTTTTTTTCAGGAATTTTTCCTGACATTTTGCTGTTGAGGATAACTAGGGCAACTGTTCTGAGACTTTGCGGTTTTAAAATGGTTGTTTCTTGTCTATAGACATCTGTTGGTATTTTCCCTGTTCTCAACACTTCTCTAGTCAGCCGCTTGGTGGTAGTGCGACTCATCCGAAAATGCACTGCAAAGTCCTCTCCACACTGTAGACTCAAAACAGTTTTCTCCCCTATTTAAATCCCTTCCCACAAAATAGCAACAAATAGCTGGTATTGAAAGTTTGAATTTCCTTATCAAAATTGTCCACATCAGAAAATAGTCACAGTGCAACATCCATTTTGTTGATGTTTGTTGGCTTGTTCCATTGTGCCATCACACAAGGTTTTCGATCTACCAGTGAGATTGCAAGTTTGGAACAGAACAAGGGGCTCTTCGCCAGGATGGAAAAAGCCTTTCCATTGACATGGAAAGCTTCTCGAATTTCAAACCAAAACTTTTGGGATAAAATAGATTAAAGCATACCCATGATTTTAGCTCTTGTCCTAACCTTCTGGTCTCGTCACACCATATTAATTTAATGTTTTAAAAGGCCTGCTTTTTCATTTGTGGGATGTTTTTTTGTAGTTGAAATTTGTTGCTTTCTTCTTGATGGATTCTTCATTTAAACTTATTTCAAATTGCTCTCATTTTGATCATCATTATATTTTCTGCTTATTCATTTTATCACCAGGCGGAATGTCGAAGTCTGCAAGGTTTGCCGAGGTGGTGACGGCATTCTGTGGCTGTCCTGTGATGCTTGTGGACAGTTCTTTCATGCAGCTTGTATTACACAGGACTACTATATTGCAGCTATCAAGCCCTTCTTCACCTGCCCTCAATGAGAGGTTTGTAGGCACATCATAATCACCTTTCCTCAATGATATTATTCTGGAACAAAACAGTTGAAACTAAATAGAATCAAACAATCATTCATGAATCCATTTTCATTATTTAAAGTAGATGAGATAATTATCGAACACGAGAAAGAAAGTGCCAAGAAGTGGATTTAAAAACAAGGCACAGCTTAAAGTTTAAGGTGTTTACATACCTGATGAAACACTCTTTCAAGTGTTTGATATAGCTTCTCAAACCATTAATTCATAGTTCTTGGAGAAATTGAAAGAAAAAGTTCTCAAAATTTTATGCTAGTTAAGATCAGGTACCCAAACCACTGTCACAGTAGTGAATTCCTTTGTTTTCTCTTTATGAATTATTAAAATGAGTTCGAGAACTATTGTTCAACAACACAAATACTACAGAGATTTTACTAAACCCACGAAATAGATACTAGACTGTTACTCCCTAATTTCATTGTTTTCTTTTGTTCAAGTTTGAATATTAGACACTAATTGTTTCATGGGTAATTAAAAAAGTAAAACCACTCTGACTAGTAAATAAGCAACTAACAAGTAACCTAACATAGTATGCTTATAATCAGGAAAATAAGGTTTGGGTGGGGGGTTGGGGGGTTGATCTACTGGATGGTTTTTGTCTACCAGAGTGAACTACCTAGAACCATTTATTGACCCATGCTGATCATACCGAGTTTGTGAACAAGCTATCTACATGCAAACAATCACAGAGCCTAATGAGGGAACCAGCATGGGAAGAATTCTTACCATAATTATATACAATATATAAATAAACTGCATCTTGACACTCATGGTGCAATTCTGTTCATTGTAGCATTAACAAATTCATAGCTGTCTTGCTGCTTTCCCTGTCCCTTCCTTCCCTCCCTCTCATAAAAGTGCAGTGTTATATCCACTGAATGTAATTCAGTGTGATGGTGCCATTGGTGGTTGCTGCTCACAGGGTTGCCATGAACACCTTACGCACGCTTGGCTCCAGCAACTTGGCTCCCCAACCTCATCTATAGTTGATGAGTTTATATACTGATCATTACATATTACTGTAATTATTTTGCTGAACAGTCCAAACTAGCAAGCACTTCATCAGTCATATTTTAATGAACAACAATTTTATTGCTACATCACTATTCACAGTTACCTAGTACGTTAGTCACATTTAATGATTATTTAATGCACTGAGTGGAACACATGGTATGACCATGTCACCATTTTTTTGGCCTGAACAAAAAAGGCTCTGGCAAACAGTTAGTGAATTCTTATCAGAAAACCTCTGTCATTAATTTCACCAACTCATTCACCTGACTTCATTTTCATGACTCATCAGTGGTCACAGTTGATAAATGGCTTTCCAGCCAGCCTCCGTGACTGATACTGCAGGACAGTTTTTTAAATCGTAAACACTGGGTCAGTAGTTGTTTATAGTAGCTTACAATAATTATACATGTAGCGTTTAAAGCTATAATTAAAATCAAAATTACATCATTCTAAGATTCCTTCAAAGTTAAACCACAAAATCATCACAAATAATTATGTTCAGAAATACCAGCCTACATTTTATGAGGTGTACGCCAAATACAGTATCCTTGACGTGGGTTTCAGTTTTATGCTCTATTATGTACAGTAACAATTATGAAAACTATTAAGTGCATTTTGCTGTAGTTTTTCCTCGGTCGACTAGCCAGTAAAGTACAGGCAAGGTGACTATCACTCATAGGAAACATGGCCAAGCAATCTAGTTGTTTTTAATTAGTTAAGACAAGTAAATGATTAGAACCAAAAAACACAATATTTAGGTCCGATTTGCAAAAAAAACCCAAGGATTTTAGTTCAACGTGGAATCACAGAAAACAAATCGACCAATCAGATTTGCATTCTTTCAAATTATAAGCCACATTTGTGAGTGTGTACTAATCAGGGCCATTCTGGGCCTTTCTTTTCTGATTGGTTCCCTGCAGCTCAGTGGAATGCACCAGTGGCAATAAAAACAAAAATATAAAATTGCGGCAATGTTTCAACAAGGATTAAAGACCTGTACGTACGAGTAAAAACACCACTGATCAGATTTTTAAATTGTTTTATCGTACAATGTGGGTGTTTGTCAAAGGCTTTGTTCAATCCTCAAGTGATGAGTACCCATCACCCTCCCAAAGAGCATCAACTTCCTTTTGCACTCGGTGATCTGTTAATAACGAAGACAGTAGTGTGTTAGTTTAATTCATGTTAATCATCCACGTGCATATTTTACTATTAATAATTACACTGGCATGGCTACTTCTGAGTTTGACTTAAAAATAAAATGTTAAAATATAAAAATCAAGAAATTCATCTTGAGGATGTTAAAATCATCTCAAAACCTTAAAATAAAGGTTTTGTGATGGATCAAGACAATGATCCATAGTTGTTGATTTCTGTGTTGCAGCATGGCTCTGCGGGCATTTGCCTTAATTTAAAGCTTCCAAACAGTAGTAATAAGTGGTCCTGGATGGTTGGAGGACTAATTTCAGCTTAATATTAAAAAGGAACACTTACAAATATCATCAAAAGCCTCCACAATTTCTCCAAGCTGACTCAATCGTTCATCCAGGTGTTCCATCTTGTTCTTGTAAAGTGCAAAACTTTGTTCATTTTCTGCTTTGGTTTGTTTGTACTGGGCATACTCCTCCTCATACTTTTTCAACTTCTCCATGATCTCGGCAACGCGAACTTTCAAACCACTTTTAGCCTTCGTTTTTTTCTCCTCTTTCAAGCTTGTGATCTGAAGTAAATAGAATATTAAAAGAATCAACTGATGGCTGGTTGATATTAATTAAAAGCATTTTGTTGTTGGTTCTGTGTGACGGACATGTGAGTGCATGAACAGCCTGCAAAACAGTTCTCAGTCCACTTGAGTGGTAGATCTTGGAAATAGAAATCTAAATATATTATGCTAAAACAAAGCCTTTCCTTTTACTTGTAAAGAGAGATTTCTTTTAAGGGACTTATTACATTTATTGAAAACTAAATTACTTGAAGGAGGTGTTACAATCATGTCAAAGGAAGTCAGTCTGTTATGTCCTGAAAATACCTGTGTAGTACTTAACTGATCTGAATGACTTCATACACCAACAGTAATAAATGACTTCTCAGTCCTTAAATTAGTTTTAAATTATTTTTTATTTATTTTATAACCACTGACAAAAAAATTGAGTGTGTTAGTGGGATTTAACCCTTTCACTACCGGAGTCCATTATGGAGACATTAAAAAGGTGATTTCTAACTTACAAGTCTGTGGATGAAATCCGATGGTACAGTATGACCATTCAAATGAAACTTCTTCAGCAGTACTTTTACATGGTACTATTTAAATTTAAGTGTTTTGCAAAATGAAGAGTGAGATTTGTCTTGAATTTCCATTTAGGCATTTTTGGGAGTAAAAGGTTTAAATTTCATCTAAGCCACTGAATTTTTGTTTGTTTGCTTTTTGCTGTGGTTTGGATTTATCAGCATTGCAATTTGCAGTTACTTGATATAGCCTGAGGATGAATCTGTTACAGAAGCGAAACACTGTGTCCTTATTTGTTTCTTGCACATATGTCCTGTGTTTGTGGCAGGTGGTTCCTATGCTTATGCAAGATCAAATGGGAGTCATCCACATGCTGTTCCCATCATGGCTTTCTAGCTCATGATCAGATGGTAAAGCAGTGGACTGGTAACATGTATGTCATATAAAGCTTTGATTCCAACCTGAGCCACTGAACGTTTTTTCAGTTCTTTAGATTTATCAAAATCAATTTGTCATTAATTTACTTAATACTGCCTCAGGATTATTCTGATAAAATATACTAGCTGAATGTAGTTTCAAGGCTTCACATCAGACCTCTTTCTTGAGATATTGAAGGTTTTCTTCACAGTTTTTAATGTGCTGCTTGCACTCCACAGCAGCAGCTGCGGTTACATCTCGTAGTCGTCTGTGAGCCACAATGTCTAGCTCATGGAGATCTTTTTCTTCTTTCATTTTGCTTTCAATGGAAGCTTCCAATAACTTACTGGAACCATCTGAGAACCAACAAATGTGCAGTGACACACTATTATGCATTTAGTTGGAAAATAAAAGCAATGCTTCTGTCATCACTTCTATAATTGAATTTTGGGGCACAAATATACTGCTTTATATTGGGGGGGGGGGTAGTTGGAAGAGAAGATGGAGATTAGATGGAGTCATGAAGTGGGAGAACCTAATGCATAGAATATATTTTTCTGCCAGTCCCATCAGTATAATGTAGTAAAGGCATCTCTAAAATGCTATTAGTTTTGTATCACAATTCATCATTTTTTCAAGACTGGAGATGACTTGCATTGATTAAGACAAATTCTTTGCTAGTCATGGACTTTTGTATAAATAGCAATTTTTGTGTTGATAACCAAATCTTTGTTTTCTTTTAGAAAAGTTACCAAAATGCAGAATTTGATGAGCAATAAGTTTTTGCTCAGCCTCAAACATTAAAAATTGCCTTAAATTTTCCATGTTGCATAACACCCTTTGTACAGGATTTGGTGTCTTTGGAGGTTAAGCAAGAGTCCATGATAAATGGAGTCATTTTCATTAATTAAAAATCTCTTGTATTAAACTAGAACCAGTATTTCAAGTCCTGTCCATAATACCATATCCGCAAATATGACATGTTACTGTATGTCCATAATTGCAGTTTGTAGTGTTCAATAAACTACACAAGGCACTGAAAAAATTATTCGCCTTTTTGTTTTGTTTTTGTTTTCACTTTTTCCTGATCTACCCAGTTTTCTCTGCATGGTACAGTGCTACAGCCAATGTAACCTTGTGAGAAGAGTCCCGTTTGAACTCCCTTAGAAAAATCAGGAAGAGGAAGAAGTGGGACTGCTTGCAGGGTTCACTTAAGCTTTGTTGATGCTGTTACCTTTGAATTCCTCCATTACATACAGTGCAGCCTGACACTTGTCATGTAATTCCTGTATTTGTTGTCGCCACTTGTCCAACTCCAGCCTGGCTGTCTTCTCTGTCTGATTGTAAAATACAAAAATTAAACAAATCACATGCAACCTGCTCATCAGTTTACGGTGGCCTAATCTAACACTGCTGGCCACACCAATGTGGGAGCCCTGTATATTAATCTCACCATTTCAGCTCTTTGCTGTATTTCACTTCTCTTTCTTCTCTCTTCTTCTAATTTGTGTTCCTGTTCTTTGAGTACATTCAGACGTCGCTGTAACTCATCTTGTTCAGCTCTGTTCTCTTGTAAGTCCTTGCACAGGCTTTTGTCTTTCTCTGTGTATTTCTTGAAGGCCATCTCAGCAGACTGACTGAGGGTTTCCAGACTTTTACCTTCAATCAATGGAAAAAACTTAATAGGTTCAACAAGAAGTTGTTTCATTTTAATAATTTAAAGGGACTGTCTCATCTATAAATGTAAGCATCGTTTAGAAGCCTAAAAACAGGGGTCTAGTTTTGTTAGAAATGCAGGGCTATTTCAGTGCAGAGATAGCTGCCAACTATATATATATATATATATATATATATATATATATATATATATATATATATATATATATATATATATATATATATATATATATATATATATATGTATGTATATACTAATAGCTGATGAAGCCTTCAATTCATTATCTTTTTATATATATCGAGGACGCGGGTTCAAATCCCGTTCAGGACAATTTCTAGGGTTTTCACTTTGTGTTTGTTTATTCTTTCTTTGACTGGTTTAAGTTCATTTGTGTTATTTATATTCGTCAAAAAGGCCTACAAGCCTTCCAGTCAGCTCCTGTGAAAACACTAAAATTTGTCGGGAGGCCCGTGAGCCATAAAGCCTTAAGTTCGGCTGCGTTGTTGCGTGGTCATCCTGATGGTGTAGTGGTTAACACATCGGCACTAGAAAGTCGAGGACGCGGGTTCAAATCCCGTTCAGGACAATTTTTAGGGTTTTCACTTTGTGTTTGTTTATTCTTTCTTTGACTGGTTTAAGTTCATTTGTGTTATTTATATTCATCAAAAAGGCCTACAAGCCTTCCAGTCAGCTCCTGTGAAAACACTAAAATTTGTCGGGAGGCCCGTGAGCCATAAAGCCTTAAGTTTGGCTGCATTGTTGCGTGGTCGTCCTGATGGTGTAGTGGTTAACACATCGGCACTAGAAAGTCGAGGACGCGGGTTCAAATCCCGTTCAGGACAATTTTTAGGGTTTTCACTTTGTGTTTGTTTATTCTTTCTTTGACTGGTTTAAGTTCATTTGTGTTATTTATATATATATATATATCTATATATATATATATATATCATTTTGTTTTTGTTTTTTAATTTTCTTAACTAATATTTTTTCACCAAAATTATACTACATTACTCTGAGTAGTAAAAACTAGTTATTGTGGATTCAAAACTTGTTCACTGTACTGTTGTTAAACAAATCAATCAATCAATCAATCAATCAGTCAATCAATCGAATTGTACTTCTTAGATACAATCCAGCAAAGAAAAGACTGACTGGCAGCAATACATACGTACCTACAGTATTTATGTCACCCACACAGTTCTCACTCATCATGTTTAGTTCTTCAATTTCCCTGGTTATATCTTCATCAAGTTCTTTAGTTTTGTTGACAAACTTTTGCAAGGTTTGTGCTTCTTCCATCTTTTTTTGTCGATCCAGCACCCTTCTGACATCTTCCTCTCCTCTGGTAATACCTACGTCTGCAAATAATGTCATGCAATAATATGATATTTTAGAATAGTGCATTCATTTGGGACAATTCTTTGGATGAATGTAGACAAACTTGTGTAAATAAAATCCAAGGGTGTAACAAAATCCAAATAAAAGATCTTCAGAACAGCTTCAAAACAAAATTTCCATGAATTTTGTTTTTGGGCACTTGAGTGAAAGGGTTAAAATAATAATTAAAGAGATAAGATCATGCTTTTGACTTGTCAAAACTTGTTTGGATTAATCATTGCTTCACAGTTGGTGTTCAGTTGATGCAAGTGAAAGTTACATCATGGGACTGAATTCATAATAATACCATTTATATTACGACAGCAATA